>APFE031100188.1:120095-160440 GCA_000404065.3 Pinus taeda
CAGGCTTCTTCATATCAGCCTAACAGCTTGAAGAAGGATTCTTAGTCAAGATGAGAAATCAAGAAGTGTCAGGAAGACCTCCTCTGTTCGATGGCACAAATTCTGATTTCTGGAAAAAGAGAATGTCCTACTACTTAATGTCTCTAGGACCTGAAGTTTGGAGTTCGATCTTAAATGAGTACATAGCTCCTTCCACTCTTCCAACAGATCAAGACAAGAGGAAAGTCTACATTGCAAATGCAAAAGCCTTAAACTCCATCACTAGTGGAATCACTGATTCTGAATTTACAAAAGTCATGAATTGTAACTATGCCAAAGAAGTATGGGATAAGCTAATTATCTTATACGACGGGGACTCCAAAGTCAATAAGGCAAAGCTTCAAACTCATAGAAGGAAATTTGAAAGTATGAAAATGGATGTTGAAGAAGATATTGCATCATACTTTCTCCGAGTAGCTGAAGTGGTCAACTCTCTTAAAGGATTGGAAGAAAACATTGAAGAAAACACAATTGTTCAAAAGGTCTTAATATCTCTCCCAGACAGATTTGACTACAAAGTAAGTTCCATAGAAGAAATGAAGGATCAAGATACTCTCAAGATGGATGAACTCCATTGAATCCTCATTGCCTATGAAATGAGAAAAGGTTTCCCAAGTTCCAAAGATGCAGTATTCAAGCCCTCAAAATCAAAAAAGGGGAAAGAAAGGAATGTCAGTAGTGATGACTCCGATGTTGAATCCGAATTAGCGCAATTTGTATGAAGGTTGAAGAAAGGATCTAAGCTAAAAGGTAAATACCCTCTTATCTGTTTCAAGTGTGGAAAAATAGGTCATTATGCTGCAAAATGTCCTCATAAGCATGATAGTGATGATAAAGAAAATTATAAAAGGATGGTATACAAAAAGAAAGGGTTCAATAAGAAGAATTTCCTTTCTAAGAAAGATGAGTCTGATGAAGATGAATTTGTAGTCATCAAAAATAAATCAACTAACCAGTTCCCTCACTGCAAAGGAGGTAATGAAGAATCAGATGAAGAAAATGACCATGCTGGAAGCAAAGAAATATTATTCATGGCATTCACAAATGATGATGACTTAGGGCTAGATGGAAATGTAGATGAATTGGTAATAAGTGTCATTGAAGAAAATGAGAAATTATGGAATAAAATCATTTCTCTCATGGTACAAAACGAGGAAACAAAAATAAGGGGAGATCTCTTGAAAAATAAGCTAAAAGAAAAAGAAGAAACTTGCGAAGAACGTGAAGCCGAAATAGTATCTCTGAGGAAGGAATTGGAGAAAGTTAAAAAGGGTTGGAAAAGCTCTCAAATACTTGACACTATCTTAAATAATCAAAAACCTCAACATGACAAATTTGGAATAGGTTTTAAAGGAGAATCATCAAGTACTAAGAATAATGTGAAAATATATGCCGACGTACTTTCCAGCAACCCAAAAGAAGAAAGATGATTTCATCAAAGGCTCATCCCAGATCCAAAGAATGAAGAGAGAGTAACTCCAAGGAAGAATGTTGATTCGAATCATGGATGTTACAACAGATACAAAACAGTATTTCATCAAAGGCCCATCTCAAATCCAAAGAATGAAGCGGGAATAACTCCAAGGAAGAATGTTGATTCAAATCATGACTATTACAATAGGTACAAAACTATCTTTCTTGGGCATTGTTTCCATTGTAGAAATTTTGGTCATCAAGCTAGACATTGCATGGCTCGTAAGAATGACACACCAAAATTGAAGGATCAAATAAACAAACCATATGGCCCCAAAGTGCAAGGACAAATCAAGACCTACAATTCTTTTGATCCCTTGGCCAAATTTGGTCTGATTTACTCATCATGTAATAATAATGGACACAATGAAAAAAAAATCCCATTCAAAAGAGGAAAAGCAAGAAGTGAGAATCCCAACATGGATAAATGTGGTCTAGCTCTATGTGCTCAAAATAATGAAAATCATTGGTTTGTGGATAGTGGGTGCTCCAGACGCATGACAGGGGACAAAGGGAAGTTTGTCTCATTGAACAAAAAGGAAGGAAATGTATCCTTTGGAAGTGGATCTGCCAAAATTGCTAGAAAAGGAACTATTACTCTTATTAATGGAAAGGGAAAAGCTCAAAATGCTTTGCTAGTAAACGGGTTCAAACACAACCTCCTGAGTGTTATCCAAATATGTGATCAAGGACATAATGTTGTCTTTAGCACCAAATACTATGAAATAAGGAACTCTTCCTCAGGGGAACTTGTGGCGAAATGGGTTAGAACACCAAACAACATCTATATTCTGAACAAGATTCAAGAAGATAAATGCTACTTAAGTCAAACAAATGAAAGTTGGTTGTGGCACAAGCAACTTAGACATACAAGCTTCGATAACTTGATCAATATTAGCAAGATTAAACAGTACGAGACATTCCAAAGTTATTCAAACCAAATCAAGGAGTATGTGGCTCATGTCAACATGGAAAGCAAACTAGGACAAGTCATAAGACCAAGGAGTTCTCTACATCAAAGCCTTTGGAGATCATTCATGTTGATTTATGTGGACCAACTAAACTCTGCACCCAGAGGAGAAAGGCATTTTTCTTTATTTCTTGATGACTATACTAGAATGATGTGGGTATATTTTATAAAATATGAATCTGAAGCATTTGAGTGTTTTAAGAATCTTAAATCTCTTGTAGAAAAATAAAAGGACTCTAAGATTAAGTGTCTCAGAACAGATAGAGGGGGAGAATTCACATCAAAAGAATTTGATGAATTCTATAAAATACATGGAATTAAAAGAGAACTCTCTGCTGCCAAAGCACCAAAGCAAAATGGGGTAGTTGAAAGAAGAAACTGAACAGTTCAAGAAATGGCAAGAACAATGTTAATAGTAGCTAACCTACAGACAAAATTCTAGAAAGAAGCAGTCGAGACAGTTGTCTATACATTGAATTGAACTCAATTGAGACCAAATAATGAAAAGACTCCTTATGAATTATGGAAAGGAAGACCTACGTTAGTAAAATACTTCAAGATTTTTGGAATAAAGTGCTTCATAAAAATCAATGATGACTCACCAGGAAAATTTGATTCACGGGTTGATGAAGGGATCTTTCTTGGATATTCTGTAAGAAGCAAAGCCCACAAGTGCTACAATAAGTGACTACGGAAAATAGTGGAAAGCATTGATGTAAACATTCATGAAGACCTTCCAAAAAAAGAAATTGAAGAACATGAAGTTGATCCTCTCATTGAAGAAGAAGAACCTGAAAAAGAAGAAAAACACCAAGGAAAAACCAAGGAAGAAGAACCATCTCAAACCCCTTCAAAGATGAAATTTCTCCAAAAATATCACCCAAAAGATCAGATTATTGGCAATATGGATGAAGGGATGAAAACCCGAAGAAGGATGACTAGTACACCAAAGAAGAATGATGTTGCTCTTCTATCCATGATAGAACCAAAAACATTTACTCAAGCAAGTAAGGATCCTCATTGGGTAAAAGCCATGGACGAAGAAATGTCTCAAATTGAGAAGAATGAGACATGGGAGCTGGTACCTAGTCCAAAGGACAAAAACATAATAGGAACCAAGCGGGTGTTCAAAAACAAAATGAATGAAGATGGAAAAATCATTAGAAAGAAGGCAAGGCTTGTTTGTAAAGGCTATTCATAAATTGAAGGAATTGAATTTGAAGAAACATTTGCACCAGTAGCTCATGTGGAAGCTATCAGGATGTTCTTGGCATTTTATTGCTCAAAAGGGTTCAAAATCTATCAAATGGACGTAAAATCAGCATTTCTGAATGGGGAACTCAAGGAAGAAGTCTACATGGAGCAACCAGAAGGGTTTAATCTAACAAAAGAAAAAGACTTTGTTTGTAAGTTGAAAAAGGCATTATATGGGTTGAAACAAGCTCCTAGAGCTTGGTATGCAATATTGGATCACTATCTACAACAACAAGGCTTCAAGAAGGGGGTGGCAGGAAGTAATCTCTACATAAAGACAGATGATGATAAGTTACTAGTCACACTTGTTTATGTTGATGATTTGATTTTTGCTAGTAATAATGATGAGATGAGCCATGAGTTTTCTCAAAATATGTCAAAAGAGTTCGAGATGTCAATGATAGGAGTGTTATCTCACTTCCTTGAACTACAAGTATCTTAAAACACGGAAAGCATGTTTATATCTCAAGCCAAATATCTTAAATACATGCTTAAAAGATATGGAATGGAAGACTGTGCACCCATGACCACAAGTTGCAAATTGAGAAAAAATGATGACTCCCCTCTGGTGGATGCAACTCATTACAGGTCAATAATTGGAGCCCTTCTATACTTAACTGCTACGAGACCTAACATTATGCAAGCAGTAGGAATGGTGAGAAGATTTCAATCAGCCCCTAAACAATCCCATTTGTTTGTTGTAAAAAGAATTCTCGGATACCTAAAAGGAGCTCCTGATTTTGGTCTCTGGTACCCTAAGAGCTCAACTCTTACTTTGACGGCATACATCAATGTTGATTGGGCTAGAAGTGTCGATGATCGGAAAAGTACTAGTGGAATTCCATTCTTCCTGGGAGACTGTTTAGTATCTTGGCTCAGCAAAAAACAAACATCCATATCATTATCTACAGCTGAAGCCGAGTATATAGCTGTCAGAAATTCTTGTACTCAAATACTATGTATGAAGGAAGCTCTAAAAGATGTCAACATAGGTACAAATCAACCAATTACCATCTTTTGTGATAACACAAGTGTGATCAGCCTAAGCAAAAACCCAGTGATGCACTCAAAGACCAAAAATATACCAATCAAGTATCATTTCCTTCGTGAACAAGTAGTTGAACAAAACATCATCTTGGAATATATTAATACTAAGGAGCAGGTAGCTAAAATTTTCACAAAACCTCTTCCTCAAGAAGAATTTGAACATCTTCGTCAAAAGATGGGGGTTATCTCTTTAGCATCACTTAAGTTGATTCATAAATATGTTGCAGGACAAGGGGAGCAATTCGACAAGGGGAGTACTTGTGCACTCCTTTGCCACTAATGTCAAAGGGGGAGAGACGAAGAATATTTCCATCAATGACAAAGGGGGAGATTATTGATCTAGATTGTCATTAATGTCAATATGAAGCCAAGGAGAAGCAGAGCAGACTTGTGAAGAACAGGAGTAAAGCCACTGGAAAGAGGATCACATCAGCAAAGGTACATAAACAGAGTCATCGGAAGTCACAAAGAGATATGTCCAAGGGAAACCGCTATCAGAAGTCATAGGAGTTATAAGAGTATAGCTATCAAATTAGGGAAGAAGTTCATTAGAAGGAACAAAGAGGAACACACATCATGAGGAGAAGCTAGTGGAAGAGTAGTTAATGGAGGAGCATCGCATGTAATATATGTCAAAGAAGAACTATTGGAATCCAAAGGGAAGACCGATCAGAGAAGAAAGAGAAACATAGAGGAAGAGTCATTTTGAAACCACGAGAAGCAAAGAGCAGAGAGTCATTACTCTGTGTAACCGTGTTCAACAGTTAAATGAAGGGTTTGTAATAGTGGCAGTGGTTATCGGGCAGACGCTAGGCAATAAGTGGTATTTAGAGGAGAGCACCCGATTCCATTAACTGAGTGACACGTAGCACTCAGGTGGAGAGAGAAAACCACTTTTCTGGGTGTTTATTTCCCTTGCAAGTGGCTCACACAAAATGCATGTAGGTCGTTGGATCTAGCGCGAGTTGATCAACGGAGAAGGATCAACGGATGGTTTTGGGTTGATCGGGTTAAGTCGGGATCGTTAGATCTGGATAGAAGATAAACGGTGGAGGATCGCTAAGGAATACCGTAAGAGTGTAAAGTCGTATCATGATAAAATAGCGATTGCGATAGATAAATAGATAGATATATATATATATATATATATATATATATATGGACCCACAGGACCATTACAATATGATGTAATACAATATCGCATCCGTCGCAATATCGCAAGCCTCTTTAAAAGCCTTGCCACATTGAAATCCGCCGATTGCGATATAATTTTGGACCCGACTACACCATTATAGCATGGCTTAATCAAATGTCACATCTGGGGTAATCTTAATGTACAAATGAATTTCAAACCGATGATTGTGATAAGGGTGTGGTCCCGACGGAGTTATTAATAACAGTTTATAATATATCACATCTAGTAGGGGCAATCGGTAATCGGCCATCGGTGATGTTATAGACATGACTTATAAAATACCTCCTGAAAGTTGTGATTGCAATTGAGATTGTGACGTGGCATGTGGGACCACCCATTGTATATTTCTAACTATGTTAATCTATGATATTGTTATAGGAGGACAGAGGATGTTAAGGGGCATCGACAATGTTATATCGTGAAGACAAAGAGTTGCAGTTGTGGAAGTTACGATTGCGATTAAAGGAGTGATGCGATTGTTGTAAAGAATATTGGGTCCATTGTATGAATATTGAAAAATAAAAGGGGGCCCTCTCTGATATAGTTATCTCTTTAATATGCAATATTATTATAATTTGATGAATCTAAAGAGACAGAGGAAGTGGAAGAGTGAGCATAGAGGAAGCCAAAATATCAAGCGATCGAAAAGGAAACGAGCGGAAGCCAAAGGTCAGGAGTATTAGGCATATAAAACAGAGAACAAAGGAAAGTTTTAGGTGTTGGCGAACTGTAAGAAGAAAAAGGGAGCCGAAGTTCTGGCAGAAGTGGAAGGATTAGGAGGACAGAAGTAAGTCATTGGTCCAGCAGGGTTGGGAGCAGAGAATTAAACCAGACAAATCCAGACAATTACAGCAGAGGGTTGGAGCCCTTGAGGTTGGTGCCTCAGAATTGAAAGTATTGGTGTCCTAGGAGTTGGTTCTCCTAAATTCAAGGTTGGTGCCTTGATAAGACAGAGTTGGTGCTCTAGAGGTTGGAGCCTCACAAAGAGTCCAAGTTGGTGCTTGCCAACTGATTGAAACCATATATATATATATATATATATATATATATATATTTATATATATATAATATATATTATATATATATATATAGATATTGTACTTGATTTATTGCAAAGATCACATTAATAAAAGCATCTATTCCTGTTATTTATTTCTATGTTCCAAATATAAATGTTTCTAACTGATAAAAATAATAATTGAAAATAAATACTGATTCACCCCCACTCTTAGTATTTCCAACAATATTAAGCAAAAGTTCTAATATACATTAATATAATGAACATCACTAGCTCCAAATATGGAGAGTTAAAGCCACTACTTGCTCCCCAAAAGTAATAAGTTTGTCTCTCTAATGCCTTGTAGGAGAAGCAAAGGTTAAAAGTCCTTTACATGAGAAATGAGGATCCTTTTATTATTGGAGGCATGACTTTCCACACCCTCGTGACTCTTAACTTTCCAACTCCTAATGACCTTTAGACTTCTACAACTTTTGGACTTCCAAATGACTTTTGGTATTACATGTCTTTTGGACTTCCATGACTCTTTGTCCATACATGACTCTTGGACTTCCACTTATTTGTGTTTACAATGATTACAACATTACATCATAACTTCCTCATCATCATGTGATGAAGACATGACATGTCACTATCTTTAATTACTAGGAATAGTAGTGACTGATGACATGGACTTTCTCCATTGGTGACATGGTTGCAATTTGTGTCTTTATTATTCATGCAACTTTTGATCATTGATGTCTTCACCCTCCAAAGGGTCTTTGATCTTGGAATCTTTAGGGTGTTTCGATCATCAAGCTTCCAATGTGTTCTTTTTTCTTCAATGCTTCCTTTTGTTTATATTCTTTGTCGATCTTCCTCATGCATGCTTTCCATGTTGTTCTTGAGATACCTTTGGCTGCAATTGCTCATGACAAGCAATCACCAGCTTGAAAATATCCTAATCTAACATGTTTTATGCATATTTTTTGTTCATGCCTTTTCAGTGCATTTTGGAAAGGACAAGGGGAGCTTATGGGTGCAAGGGCGCACATCAAAAGGCTGAAGGGATGAAGGGGAAGGCTTTAGGGATTCGACATTCACTCATGTGCTTAAGAGGAAGAGACAAATCAAGGCATGGCGCATCACGCAAGTCCGAAGGAAGAAGGGGAAGGCTTCGGGCTTCCCAAGTGCATTGTGTGCTCAAGAGATAGAGGTAGGGTGTAGGGAACACTCCTGGAGGCTGAAGGAGGAAGGTTTCAGGCATTTGGGGTGTGCTCATGTGCTAAGGAGGCCAAAGAGGGTGCATGGAACAAGTTTGAAGGCTGAAGGGTGAAGCTTCTAAACAATGAAGGATTCCCGATCAAGGCTTCAAAGTGAGCTCATGCTCTCTTGGCCTTAATGGGTTCACTTTGAAACCAAAATTTGCCTAAGTGTATAAGATAGGAAAAGAGGTGAACATGATGAGTTTTAGACATAAAACCATGTGCGACACATACGAACTCATCGAAAAAACTTACACAAGCTTAAACAAAGATAAGTATACATCAAAATGCCACTTTACATGCATTCCCCAAGTACAACAGGTGAAGTGTGTTCGATTGCGACCAAAAAGTGTTGTTTCACAACAACAAAGATGTTACAACCATGAAATGCACTTAAGATGTTCTAATTAGTACGACGACACTTTCTGTCATTCAAGAACACTTGAAACACTTAGAATAACATAAGATGGCACTTGACAATCAAGGTGACACTAGATATGACAGTGATAATAGGCTCCAAAATTTGAATGTAGTAAATTTACTGAAGGGTGTTGTAGCAACGAAAAAAACACATAATATGCATTTAAAACACAAATTTAACCCTTCCATTAATTAGAACATAATGAAAGGAATTATATAAACAGAGGAATGATAGAGTCCTTAACCTGATAACTACAGAATTCTCGGGTTCCTTCGAGACTCTGTTTTATTTTTGTTCCTTTCCTTTCTCCTCTCGACTAACAATAACCTTACTATTTATACATAACATATATATAAATATATATGTATGTATGTATATATATATATATAGATAGATAGATATACACACACACATTTACATGAGACCTCCCATAACAAACTGAGAGATATTTCCTGCCAACAAGCCTCTCAAATGGCCATACCTAGCCTATTCTAGAATCTACCATAACAACAAGATTGCAGTTGTCCCTTAAGGACACATCATCTGGAGTAAACTACTTAGACATGTCCCTACTCTAACTCCCTGACAACTTGACTATGACTGATTACAATTGGAAAGGCCCAATTGGCCCAACCCATTAACCAAACCAGCCACCCATAAACCTGGAATCAAGACACTTGTCTCAACATTAAGATTTTACAAATAAGAGGGAAATATCCTATCCCTAATAAATTTTACATGCCCATTTCTTGAGTCTATGGAAAATGAATTCCTAAGGGTTGATGCTCCTACATCATACTCCCCAGGTGAAAAAAATATATGACCCCTTTGTCATATGTCTTAAAATTTTTAAGCCTCCTAGATCCCAAATGAAATGTTGTTGTTGTCCATATGTTTAGCTATATTGTTTCCTCAGTCTTCCATGATCCCATGTATGTCTTTGCCTTTGTGCAATCCTCTTGCTCCAATGTTCTTAGTTAACCATCTGCCTCTTATTATGGTAGATCCATCTCAACTTGGGAATCTTTGTCTTTAACTCTACGCTTCACTTTTTTTGTTTGTGGACTACTACTTATTTGAATTGGGAAGTTTTCCTCCTCACAAGACAACGTACACTGATACCAAGGTTCTCTTAAGGTTTCAAGGCATTTAAAATCTTTCTCCATACATTCTCTATCTACTTTGCCTTGTGCCTCCACCATTCTTATCATTTGTTTCCTCCATCTCAGATGGTCTTGTGCATCAACCTCCAGTTTCTTGATTTGCATATTTGCATAATTTAATACATAACTCCTTAGCTACTTCCATTTCCCACATGTCCACTAGGTTAAATGGAACTCTTCCATCTTCAAAGACAAACGTCTCCTTGCTTGGTATGCAAGCATGAATCTAGTCTTTTATATGATGACCTATTAGTGTAAGAATTTGTCCTTGAGCCTTTGCACCTTGCTAACTGCTTATGGCACTTAAGTGGTCTACAATTGCATTTCCAATTTTTCTATTTTCCCAAGTCCTTCGGTCTTCACTTCTTCTCAAATTTAATGACAAAATCTGCTCACATGCCACAACCTTACATTCTTTGTGGCCCTTGTTTATCTTAAGAGTGTTATGTGTAAGAGTTATAAAATCTCTTACTCTTTCATTCCAAGTCTCGTCTTCCTGAACACATTGTTCACTAGTCATATTCAACCAAAAATAGGTATCTCTAATTAATCTATGTAATCCATAAAACATGCCAACCAGACTCTCCTATGATTTTATCAAAATGACAAAATAATAAATAAACAATATCCTCATGATCAAGTACCAGCAATCATTTGCATCCATATTGTTGCTAGGCAAGGTTGTCATTGGTGTCAATATGGCATTATTCGTGATGGAAAATTCTTGTGAGCTATGTGTTGCCCTATATTCCCTTTGATCGTAGTTCCCTAGATGTCCTTGAACTGACCATGAATATGTCATAATATCATGCATATTATGATATCCTTTCTCATGATGATAAGGCCCTAAAACCATGATGATATCCTTGCTCATGATGACAAGCCCTTCTTTATTGATAAGGATGCCTAATCCTAATGGCAAATAATGGAGCCCTAGTCCTTGTATACAAGCCCTTGCCCTAACTAGATCTATTGAAGAACAATGACAACACATTACATATGATGACATGAATGTTGCACTATTACATGTTGACACTATAATCACTTGGTGTCATGATGATGACACACTATGATGAGGGTTGTCTACATAAAAAAATTCATGCACAATCACAAAACAATTAAATTTGGACACTTTGGAGACATTCTTTCAAAATCAACCCTAGACCATCTTAAAGAGGACTTTTTCCTCTTTCCAACGAGCTCTTATTTTCCCTCTAGCTCCTAGCAGTCGAAGAGAAATGAATTTTTGAATTCACATATCCTTCTCTGACAGCCTAGCCGACCTACACTTCTATCCTAAGTCGACCTCCCTCTTCAAACATGACGGTTCATTTGCCTAGCTATGTATATATAGAAGGCCCGAATTTATTTTGAAGACATCAACTTGGTCAAGGTGCAAAAGATCAAGTGAAGTTCACATCTCGTGAACTTTCAAAGGGAAATTGAAGATCAAGGGTTATAATTACTAAAGCATCCAAAACACCACCTCGAACTGCTATGCCTTTTTCAAACTATCTTACACCTAGACTGCAGCTTGATGAACTCAATGAAGAAATTTGATATTACAACAGGGAGTTCATATCTCATGAACTAGAGAAGGCTAAAGAGATAATAACTCAATGACAAATATGTTTGAAGATTGAGATTCGATCTAGACACCTATGGAGAGAAACCTGAAGTTCGGATTTGTTTATACTAGGACAGTATCCTCGTAAAAGCCTACATCTTTGTCACCTAGACCTTAGATCCTGTGGGAATCATTTCAATGTAAAAATACCCCTCTGACCTGTGATAAACTTTATTCTCAGACCTGTGATAGAAAATAGAACTCGGACATGTATTAGTCACAGTAAAAAGGACAAGAATCTCCTTTTTTTAGGCTATCATCATCGTGAATTTTAGAAGCATTCATTTTTTAGCGAAGCCCAACCATTTGAGGCTCAGACCTATCACAGAAATATCGAAATAACTGTCTTGATTTCAAGGATAATTTCTGAAGTCTGGATCTTTTTTTTGGCTCAGTCTAGATGCAGAAGGAAGCTCAGTCAGCTTGAAATCTCCATTGCACTTAACCCAAGCTGTCACCTATGAAGAGGACACTCTTTTCTGTGGTTTGTTCAAGGATTAAATAAGGTTGCTTGTGACTCTAGGTCTTAATAATTGAAGCAGTTGACAGCATCTGCAGCAGCCCACTAATACTCTGAAGATATGTTGAAGCATCTTGAGATCACCATTTGAAGCAAAACTGGGCCTTCGAAGAGTGACGTTTGTCAATGAAAATTTGATGATATCCTTATAGTAGACATATTGAAGCATCCTTGAAGCAGTAGTGTTAAGGTACATTAGAAGAATCCTTAGAAGAATTATTTGGTGCAGACTTTGAGGCTTAGTGAAGCTTATTGTAGATGCATTTTTTAGAAGCCCTGGTTGTCCTTGGAGTTAATCTTGGAGACCATGATGCATTAGTCATCATGAAGTGACCTTGAAGAAAGTGATTGGGTAATGTAAATAATAGTGGCTACACCTTCATGGTAAGACAAGGTTGTCATTAATAAATTGACGTGAAGACTAAGTGAAGGCATTGCTAAAGACTGACAAGGCTTGGTGAAGAAGACATTGGGAGACGTGAAGTATAACCAAATATATCTTAACGAAATAAAGCTAAGGGTTGGAGCCCAAGAATTTGGAGCCTCGAAAAGACAAGGTTGGTGCCTTGGAGGATAGGGTTGGAGCCCTAGAGGATCGAAGTCCTCAAGAAACTAGGTCGAAGCCTGAACCAGATATAGGGTTGAAGCTCTTGGGGTTGGTGCCTCGGAATTGACAAGGTTGGAACCTTGGAAGTCCAAGTTGGTGCTTGGAAAATACAGGTTAGACCCTGGGAGATTGAAGATCGGTGTCTTCATCTAGGGTTGGAGCCCTACATATATTGTACTTGATTTATTGAAGAAATTAATAAAATCATTTATTCTTATTTTTGTTCATTTTGTGTTCTAAATATAAGTGATCTAACTCATAAAAGTAACAATTGAAAAGGAATACTGAGTCACCCCCCTCTCAATGTTTCCAACAACTATCGTGGTTCTCAATTGTCTTCTCCTCTTCACTGGGCTCCATACTTGCATCAATGTAAATCAGCATTAGAAATTTCAAAATTCTACAATTTGAATCACCTTCAAGCTAGATAGCTTTCCTTATGTCTCCACTCCTTTCAACCTTCTTATGGTTGTCTTTGACCTTTTCTCTTTCTTGTGTCTCTGTTGGCTTTATTCTACTCCCTTGATGCTTGTAAATAGGTATGCCATTCTTCTTTTCATCAAACTAGAAGTTATATTGGTCATCCCACGCATTTTCTTCCACTTAGCTATCAACATCTTAGTAATGAACTGCATGAGAGTTATAAGAGCTCTCTCCCACTTTCTTTCACAAATCTCCAAGGCATATGGTTGGCATGCCCAACCTTCCAGTGGTTTTATGGAAAACTATTTTTTTCCATTTCCATAATTCTAAATGTTGGTTACCCCTGCACATACAACAAATATATTACAAAAAATAATTTCTTCCAAACAACTCTTGAGTTCATTCTTAATTCCCAATATATCTCAGTCTTCTTTATGGCTATCCTTGGCAACTGTATGGTTTTCAGGCCCATCATGCATATGGGCTCCTCCTTGAACTCTTTTCTCATCCCCTACAACTCCCTGGTTATGCTTGAAACCTTTATTCTTGTTCCGTAAAATAAATGCATGCTCTATATGAATCTTCTCATTGCTATTCAAAGCAATGCTTCGTCCTGCAGATCCTTGAGGTACTTCTATATACCCTTCTTCGTAATTATCCTCATAAATTATCCTTTGTCTTTCCTTGATTGCTTGAGACAAGGATGTCTCCTCTTTCTTAATGACAAAATTTCGGTCGTCTCGTCAATCTTGATTTATTTTAGCCTCCCTTGAATTAGCCAACATGTATTGTATTGAGTTCTTGCAAACTCCTCCTCTACCATCTTCACACTGATCCACTCCATATGTCTACAAAATATGTGGTTTCCTATCTTTTCCTAATTTCCATAGGTCTTCAATCCATGACAAAATATTTTCAGAAATGATCCAATCAATCATATCATACCTCTAAATTTACTCTTCCTCTCACCAACTTGGAGAATTTCAGCCTAGACTCCTTAGTGGCTTTCTCCGACACTGTCTTCATAAGACATTTCTAAATCTTCTGCTTTTTTTACAGTTTCTTAAGATTGTCCATCTTTTGAACCTGCTATCTTTGTTGTTCTTCATTAACCTAACTCAACTCTCTTTGAGTTTTTACTTCTTCCATAATATTTGGCACCTATTCAATATCATTGTATTCAGTACTTACAAATATAAACTCACATAAAAAATAGTTATAAATATATTAATTTCTTCTTCCCAATCTAATGTTATTGACATATTTTCCTTGTGCTGAGCTAAGCACATCATCATTTCATCATCATCATCCTCTCTTAGGATTGATCCTTGCTCGAGTTTATAAAAGTGAAAAAAACCTTGTTCACACTTAGTCCTCCTAAGTTCATTCTCCTTTGATGAAGCATTTAAGCTATGCTTCAACCTCTTTTGCAACAAAGGCCATTTCACCTTCTTCTTCCTTAGCACCCAACCGTCTTTGTAGTCTTCTCCTCTCTCTTCTAACACTTGTAGCTTTATTTTGACTCTTCCCTTTAAATCAACCCTTTCTAGGTCAAATTCCTCCTTACTCATTCTTCTCCTCATGTCATTTTCTTTGGCATCCTTCTTATTCTTACTGTGGCTTGCACTTGGACCTTCCTCCTAACCAGCAATGGCCATTTTCTCCTCCCTTTGCATGAGATTCTCTTTACTCATTGTGTGTTACAACTTAGCCCTGTAACAAGCCTCACCTCACTTGTTACCTAAACACCTCACCTCACCGTGCATTAGGGGAATTTTGAGGTCTAAAATAGGCCTCCTAAAGAAATTATAAAATAATAATGGAATAAAAAAATAATATTAGATTAAATCATCAAATTTTAGAGGGAAAAAGGCAAAAATATTTTTCAACTCGTATTTTCAATTTATCTCCCTATGGGTTTACTTAGATTTCAAGTGGTACTCCTTGGATGAGGAATTAAATTTTGCATCCAATGAGTACTCTTGCTCGAAATTTGAGTAAAATATTAAGGAGATAAGTTGAAAATACAAGTTGAACAAGTAGTTTTATTATTTTATTATTTTTTAATCATTTTACTTTCTTACCCAAAAAATGGTGAATCGTCCCCCATGGTTGACATGATCATCTTGAATCCTATTGGTTCTTATAAAGCTTATTTTTGTTGTACATTTTCTTAGCAGACCCATTTTAGACCTCAAAAGTTCTCTAATGGCTATTCGTGTTTCTTTGGTTCCCTCTTTTGGAACCTCTTGAGCACTCCTTGCTCGTATCTAGCTGTTGCACCCTGCTCACTTCTTAAGAACTCCTCTATTTCACTTCTCCTCGAGGACTTCCTCTATCCCCTTCTTCTTTCCAGCCTCGCTAGAATTCTTAAGATGCAGCCTCTCTACTACAAGGTCCTTCTACCACAGTCCCAAAGAACACTACTGGTTCTCTCCTTAAAATTTATCATAGCTTCTCGTGTTGTGGGGTTGTTCTGCTACCCACCCCTCTACTCTTCTAAGAGCTCCACATGCTCTTCTACTTTTTCTTCCAACTCTCCTCCCTTCTGGAATTTCCTCCTTTGTGTTCATTCTAAGCCTAGTTCTTTAAGCTCGAACACCCTTCTCTTTTATTTATGTCATCAATTGTCATGTTTAAATCTTCAATCTTTCAAGACATTCCTGGTCTCTTCTACAAGTATCCTCTTTTATCATTTTCTAAAACTCAGATAATTAAAAATGGGACACGCTTACCTCTACCAAGTCTTCCAAATCAAAATTGTTGCAAACTCTAAGCATCACTTAAATGAATCAATTCTACTCTAACTTCCCTTTTCAAAGAGCATAACCACGCTCTGATACCACTTGACCTAGATCGAGGTTCGAAGTCTTAACCTAGGTTGAGGATCAAACAATTTTTCTTTCACAACACTCTGTTAGGGCCCGAACTCTAACCCAAGTTTTCTCATGACCTAAATCTTCCTCTTTTACATGGAACCTTCTTCAATTGCAAGCTTCTTTGGTCTATGATTTAATAGTGATACTCCTGGCTTTTGTCTGGTGGCATCAATACACTCGACCTTCTCCTAAGGGCACAAAATGCACAACTCTTCCTTGTTGGTGTACACAGGGATTTCACCAGTCCCTTACGCTCATTTCCAGTCGAGTCTGCCCCTTCACAATCAGAGGTACACCACCTCTATTCGTCTAGATTGTCAGATTTCTTCAAGCAACTCCCCGTGGTTGCATCTCAGCAATACTTAGATTTCCGCTTAGCCTCTCATGCGATAGAAGACAATTGAATCAATAGAACAGGGTTTGCACACACACCTTAGCCTTGTATGCATCAAGACATGCAGATACAAAAATAACCAAGACATTTGCATTCGAAATTAATGTGATTGCACACTATAGCCTCTTGCACAAGTGCAACCTTGGCATATTTTTTAGCTTTTAGATGATTACAAAGAAAATCAAACTTCACACATGATATGCATTTAAAACACAAATTTAACTCTTTTGTTAATTATAATAGAACAAAAGGCATCATATAAACAGAGGAATGATAGAGTCCTTAACCCCACAACTGCAAAACTCTTTGGTTCCTTCGAGACTTTGTTTTCCTTTTGTCCCTTTCCTTTCTCCTCTCAACTAACAACAACCTTACTACTACAAAACACATATATATACATGTACATTTATGTGAGACCTCCCATAACAAACTGAGAGAGATTTCCTGCCAATGAGCCTCTTGAATGGGCATACTTAGCCTATTCTAGACTCTACTATAACAACAAGAATGCAATTGTCTTATAAGGACACATAAGCTAGACTAAACTACTTACACATGTCCCTATTCTAACTCCCTAACAGCTCAACTATGAGTTATTACAATTGGAAAGGCCCAATTGGCCCAACTCATTAACCAAACCAACCACCCATAAACATGGAATCGAGACACTTGTCTCAATATTAAGATTTTACAAATATGAGGGAAATATGTTATCCCTCATAAATTTGCATAGCCATTTCTTGAGTCTAGGGAAAATGAATTCCTAGGGGTTGATGCTCCTACATTAGATTGATAACCAACTAGAGGTCAAGTTTGACTCTTTCAACTCTCAATTAAAGTTACAAATTTGATCCTTATATTCCATAGGTGGCTATCCCCTTTAATTTGCATAAGTAATAGGGGCTGACATGGCATCTTCTCGAACCATGGTGTTCAACAATGACAGGTCAACTTGCAAGAGACGTAACTTTTGCATATAAACTTTAATTGATATTATTCTTGCATCATTGAAAAGGTCTTTGAGTGTATAATAACATCCCAAGTTTTGGCACTTAAGTGAGAGAGTTATGAGTCCGGTTTAACATTATTTAATGCCTCAAAATGGCCCTGGAAAGTTTCAAACCACGTTTCTCCAAACTAGGACCCGTTGGTAAAAGTAACCTTGCAAGTTGATTCTTCCAATTTTTCCACTTTGAAAGCATTGAGATAGATGGAAAATAATATAATTGTCTAATATGAATCATTTCTCTTGTATTTTGTATAAGTGCACATACAACTCCCAACAAAATGGCAAAAGGTTCATAAATATTTAAATCTTTATACATTTTAATTTCCAAACGTCTTTAAAAAGGTAAAAAAGTTAAAACTACAGTTCATGAAGATAAGAAGTCTATTTTCTGTTATGAGATTTTCAAAGACTTCTTAGGTTCCTTCATGTCTCTCCACTCCTTTTGAAAGTTTTCCCACTTACATGTGCAAATGAGAGATGGGAGAAATCTTAATGCAAATTCTTGACATCCTAAAATAATCATTGTAGCAAAAACTCTCTCAGGTTGAAGTCATATTCATCTATTGAATGACTAAGAGTCACTCAAAATTTGAATTTGTGATATAATTTGTTCTAGCAAAAAATCTCTCATATTAAAATCATATTCATTTATTGAATGACTAGGAGTCACCTAGAATTTGAATTTGTGATATAATTTGTTCTAGGGCTAGAATGAGAACCAATTTGAGAGCCTAATATTTTGTAGTTGTTAATGGCCAATCTTATTCATGCTTTGAAGGGGATAATTTGATTTGGAGGGAGGAAAATAATTCCTTTGACCCCTTCTCTAGATGGGGTGCCTTGAGAGGTTCCATCAAAGTAAGCTCGCAAGGTTGTTCATTGATATGGCTTGTTGAAACTCACTTACAAGGAGAAGAAGCGGATAATTGTGGAAAAGCACTTAAAAAGTTGAGGCTCTAAGTGGAACATTTAAGAGGCAAAATATTCCCTCTTAAAAATAATTTAGTGTTTTTGGCCATCAAATTTCCACAAGCAAATGTGAGGGGAAGAGTGTTATATCTATCTCTATCCTTGTTTTTGTACCAATTCTTGAGTTCTATGAAATCTCCTTCTCCAGTGTCATGACTTCTTGTTAGGCCTCTAATTTGTTTTACATACTTGCTTCAAGAAAGGGTAAGATTTGATGAGATGTTTGTTAGTTTCATGATCTACTTAACAAAGGAAACATCTTCCTAGTCCTTCAAAACCTCTCTTTTCTTAGTTAAGGGCCCTGTTATTGAAGAGAAGTCACATGATTTTTTTACATTAGCAAAGCACTTAAACTTCCATGTGGGCTTCCACCACCATAGCAGTGGTTATTCAAGTCGCTTGCAACCAACTTTGGGCTCATATCCCCCTATAGGGGCTTGGAGACTAGATAAGTTTGTCGTCTTGATCGTTTAGGTTAACGCTACATTTTTTAAATTTGCTTATATAGCTTTTGTATACATTTACACAATCTTTCTTAATATCCAAATCCCTCCACTAACACCACTATTATTATGAATTATTCATCTTCAAAACATGTGTAATATTTTAAATAATTACCTAACCTAAAAATACATTATTTAGTTTTAAAAAAACTATATTATAGCTAAACTCCATAACGAGTTAACTCATAAATAAATAAAAAATCTAAAACACTATTTTAAAGTCATTTAATTATAAAAACTTTAACTTGATAAGTCAAAGTAGCTATATTTTATATTTTATAAGTTCTATATAAAAAACATTATCAATAAACATTAAACATAATCATTATCAATTGAATAATGTTATAACACATATTTTCACAATTCTGTTTAGTGAGTGCATATTTCAAATAAGAAAACATGGAATACAAGTATCATTTTTGCATGAAATATGTAAAGTTCCAATACATTTCCATATTAAAGTCAATATTTACGTATTCTTTAGTGTAAGTTATCACTGAAAATATGATTGTGCACTCATGCACTCGTGCATTTATTTTTGAGTGATATTATTCTTGACACATACGCTTTTCCAATGTAGTTAATTATCATTAGGTGTAAGTTTACACAAGCAACTTTATCTGTCTAATTTAATAACTTTCCTTTGTTAATAAGTCAAATGTATTCTCTCTCTTAAAAGGTTTTCTTTTGATTTTGCAATGACTTTTATACACAACATATCTAATAAGTCAAATGTATTCTCTCTTAAAAGGTTTTCTTTTGGTTTTGCAATGACTTTTATGTGGGGAGCTTGACAATACAAGAAAGGGTAAATTAATACTAGGTTAGATCGATCATCCATTACCATATGTTTTTTTTAATTAATAATTATATTCTTAGAAATATTATAAAAAAATATATATTTAAATAATATGTTTTTTTTAAACTAATAATAATAATTTCACCCTCTGGGGCTGCCCATCATAGATTATGTAGCTGACTGGTATAACGGTTGATATTTGACAGAAGATTTAGGCTTCGTTCCTTACCTTACCTATCAGTTGATATTGAAAGAAGTTACAGGTTTCATTCCTTACCTATCAGTTGATATTTGTTTTGGCCTTAGCTTAAGTTTGCCAAGAGCATAAATTTAGTAAACACAGTTCAACTTACTTTTCCTGTAACTTTTGAAAATTGGATTGTTTCCTTTGTTTTGGATGGCTGTCTAAGTAAGACCAGTGAATCACTTCCTTTGTTTTATGATTGTCTTCTAAAATGGAATGTGAACAGGTATTGCAGCTTCTTAACTAAAGAACAAAGAGAAGCTGGAGGCAATATGGTCATGGAAGGCATTTATTTCCACATCATAATCCCAAAATACATACTCCCTTTTAACATGGCCATCACTGTAGCCATTGTTCTTTTATATCATAAAGAAGGCTACACACCGGGACACAGATGGCACTAAAAGATTCAAACTAGAAGATATCAAATAGCAATGCCAACAATGAAAATAGAGTTAATCAGCTAAAAACAGATATGCTATTATTACAGAATAAAAGAATATGATTCTTACAATCTAGCCCAATGCTATCCTTTAGTTATCAGAAATTCTCTATAACAATTTTCTATTTACATTTCACTCCCAACCAAACTTGTACATAACTTCTAAACTACAGAGTACAAGAAAAATGGATTCTATCATAGAATCTATTTTTATGATAAGTCATGTCTTATAATATCTATGTTCTTAATATTCTTTTAACAATGAAACCATCAAAACTATTGAACTTATGAAGACCACTCAAACCTGTCCTCACCCTATTCAGAATCAATACTGGCACCAATCTTACCCTTTGTTACATCCTCTGAAGCTGTTTGCATGCTTGTGTTGTCCATATGCTGGGAGTCCTGTCATAGAAACAGTATTTCAATTTCAGTTTTCCCCAAAATTACCCTAACTAAAATAGAAAATTAGTGCAAACCACTAATTTTGAAGGTATTGCTGCAAGTATAGGATGTCCTACCAAATTCTCTTTGTCCTCTTCTGGCATGCTCTCTATGGAGGAAGGCAAATCTGCCACAAACAACATGGTTCTTATATGTATCTAGCACAATACATTAATAACATTCCTAACTCATAAAAAACAATGCATTCTGCTTTACATGGAAACTACCTAGTTGAGAAGGCTTGTTCTTAGTACTCCCCTTGTCTTTTCGGTTTCCATCTCTGATTTCATTCTGCTCAGTTTTGGTCATTGCAGGATTTATAGAAGAACGTCTGGCAGGATTTATGGAAGAACGTCTCGCCGATGATTTAATAGGAGAACCCTTATCTGCAATTTTAACACTTGAAGATTTTCTAACCACTGATGTCTGTAATTTCGTTACAGGCTGAGTTGAAGATTTCTTCCACTTTTGAACGCTGCTATTTTTTTTTATCTGAGAGGTCAGCCCTGGTTTTTCTGCGTCAATTGATTCAACTTTATCAGTAGTATTTTTGTTTGAGTCGAATTTTCCTGCCTTCACTGCATTACCATCTTGGACCTTTGACGAACATATCTCCTCTGCTTTACTTGGGGAATTTTTGCCATCAATGCCACCATGAGATTCTTCTCCTTCATCATGCTCAGGTATAAGGGGGCACGCCTCAGGAATGCGCACTACAAGTTCTTTGGCCCCTGTTTTAGCTTCAACTTCTACAGTAACTTCTTCCAAGATACCGTAGTTCAACAGGACCTCTTGAGCAACATCACCAAGATCAAGGAGACTATGCTTTTTGGCATAGCATTTCAGCTCATCTCGGACCCTTTGCAGAGGCTGTGAACGAACAAAACATCAGTTAAGCTGAATCAATAAGATATAAAAAATGAATAAACAAGAGCAAGCCACCCAAGCCAATGCAAAATTCAAAAATAGAAAGTTAAAATTTGAGGATAGGGAATTTTCCCCACCTCGGCTGTAGATTCTAGAGCAAGTCGAAAAAATCCAAGTGAAATGCCATGTTTTCCAGCAGATTCTGCAAGCTTGATTTGTGCCAACCAATAGGAAGCAGACCTCAAGGTGCTAAATTTTCTTCTTTGTCCAGACTTTGGAATTTCCTGTGGTGTTGCTCCAACCATGGAAGTTGGCATTGCATCTTTGTTTCCACCATTAACCTTACCTTGATTCTTGCTGAATGGACCTTGAAGTGATGCTGACTTAGCAGTGCCCTTTCCTTTGGCGAAGGGTCCCACGAGAAAATCTGGCTTTGAAGTAGATTTGTTTTCTGATATAGTGCATGAAGGTGTAGAGTAAAGCAACTTGTTGTCAGTCTTTGCAACAGGGGTTGCATATTTTGAAGGAACGGAGAGTCTTCTTGCGGCTCTAGCAGGTTTATCCTTTATTGACAAGTCCAGCGTGCTAACACTCTTACTCACACTTAGTGAACGTTTTTCTCTGAGGAAAAACACACAAAATATTTAAAATTATTGGCCTTTCCTGCCATCTTAAGAAACAAATATGAAATATGTTTTGTGTTAAACCAGGCCAAAAGGGTTGAAACTAGAGAGGATTTTAACTGTAAAATAGGCACTGGAACCAGAAAGTAATTGGTTTGATAAGCAAAACACACCTTTTAGGAATGATTGATATCTCATTTGAGGCCTTATTTTCTTTGCTTTTGGGGGGTGAAGATCTCCGGGGAAATCTCTGTTTTACATTGCCTGCAACAAGCCCACAAAAAAAGATCTGCAAATGAAGTGTGTGTATATTTATGAAGGCTGAAGAAAATGAAAACTCAACTTGGAAATGCATGTAGGGAACAAAAGCTGAAGTTGAATGCTATCACAACCTAAGACCTAACACTTTTATCTTTTCATCCACTGATAAGCTGGCCTGGCTGGGATCTGACCTCAGACAGGAATACAGATCCACAAATTGCATATTCATCTCCACTTGAAATCCACTCAAGTTTCTAAAATTAGTCAGATTAACGGTACTTGAGAGAGTGCAAAACTGAATCTCTATAATGATTTTTAGCCAGACCATTCATTTCCTAATCAAAATGTAACAAAGCTGACAGAGAGAAAGCCAAGCAGAATACATCCACCAATGGGCTTTGAATTCATTTACTGTGTATATATGGACAAGTTATCTGACCTAATGAGAAAAGAATCAACCCTTTTGCAAAACACACAAACAGTAGATAAATCCTGCTCCATCAATGGAATTGAGCTGTGATTGGACTTTTATTGGCCATCTTCTGTTTAGGACATATTCGTCGGATCTGTATGAGAGGGTGACTTGGCCAGTGCTCTGAGACCACTATGATCAAAATTAATGTGACAATATGGATATTTAAGGTGAGAACAGGAGTCAAAGTTTGAGCCTTAAAGAGTTGCTAGTTTTCAAAGGGGAAAATACCCTGCAGACGACAATCCAGCTCCACGGAAAGTCTCTATAAATAAGACGGTAGAAACCCTCTGCATCTTTACCAACTCAGACCACAATCTATCTCCACGGAAAGCCTCTATAAATAAAACTGGTTAGAAAACTCTCTCCAACGTAAACCTAGACCTGAAGAGAAATTTCATGATTAGAAAACTCTCTGCAACGTAAACCTAGACCTCAAGAGAAATTTCATGTAGATATAAGCCCTTAACCAGAATGTCAAACAAGGGCATTCCACAAGGTACCCACATGTTAGAAATTAAATTCATGAAGCTCTATGTGCAATTGCAGTGATGCACAGGTAATCAAGACGACCGGCCTGTGAATATAGATCCTTAACCAGAGAGAAACCAGCTAAAAAAATTGGTCTACATTGACTGTTACAGAGCCTATGAATCTGACCTGGAGAAGAAAAACCACTGACCTGGATATGGAGTGGGATGATCTTTAGATGCTTCCATTGTTGCTAGATCCCAGGCGACCAGCCCCTTATCCTTTCAGAAAGTTGTGGCCTTGATGCAGATCTGCCTGGAAAACTGGGAGAAAATTAAAACAAGTGTAAATGCAGAAGAGTGTCCGAGAACGAGGTGTGAGATATGGTTTTTTATTTATATACTTCATTTCAAATGAAAGCGGCGGCAAATTGTCGGTAAAGTCGAAACAGGAATTATCACCAACGTTCACAGAGACAACCCGGCAGAGATGGTATCCGTTATACAGGGCTTTTGACAAAAGGAGAGGCGCGTCCGGATTGAGCTCGTTGGGTCAAATTTTATCTATTCCCTGTTGCGATTTTCAACCAACGGTCCAATCTTCGTTAAAAAAACTAGAGATAATTTTCTAGGAATCCTTGGGGTCTTTGTTTCGCCAGTAAACAAGTACTAAGAATGAGCTGGCGCTGATTGTTATTATCTTTGAATTGAATTGAGGGGGAACTGTAACATCGCAGGCCGCCGTGAGAACGTGGAGTTTAACGTGCTCTCTGCTTTGCCAGCTTGGCACATGGATTCCCCTACCATTCCGGTTGGGAAAATTCTATGTGTGTAATGATTGAACATAGTATAGCATATATTATGATAATTAATGGTTTTTTAACTGTTGCTTGTTCATATAGTTGTTGAAGGACCTGCATGCTTTATTTAATGGATCGCTCAGATTTGTTCCTCAACTTGTCATGACGATGAACCACACTAGTTGGTTCGAAACGCGTAGACAAATGATTCTCTATGTGATTTCGCTGAAATCATTCTCACAATCAAATTTTGGTGGGTTAACTTTTAGCCTAATTAAAGATAGTTTAATTAACCTAAAAATAATAGATATAAAGATTCTTAACATAAATAAACAATTTAATTAAATATTTTATTGTTGAAATGTAGTCACTAAAAAGTAAAAAAGTTACTAAATTAAAAATTGTTGGTATATTGGATATATATACACTTTAAATTGTATATTGTATTTTATTTTTTATTAACGTATATAAATAATAATAAAAAGTTTAACAAAAAAGAAATAAAACTAAACAAAAAAAATTAATAGCTAATAGAAATGGAAGTTACAAGCCATAACCAATCACCTTACAAATAAATAGATCTTAATAATAATAATAAAAATAACAAAATTTATTTCTCAATGTTAAATTATGGATAAGTAGCATAAATTTGTTGGTCAAAAGACAAACTAATACATAGTCAAAGCAAAACTATAGTACCATGTAATAATAACTTATTTTAAATTGAAAATACTAAAGAAAAAAAAATTAATTCATGAAAAAAAAAATATATGATATATATATTACAAAAACAAAACAAAACAAAAAAAATTAATACTAATAGAAAGTTACTAAAAATCTATAAAAGACTCAAAGCGCAATCAACTTTACAAATAAATAATTTAAAATAATAATTAAAAAGATAACAAAATGTATTTTTAATATTAAACTATTAATAAATAGCAAATTGGGTCAAAACAAACTAAAGCACAAAATAAATAAATAAATAATATAACAAAAAAAAACTAAATACCTATAACAAGAAGTGAAAATAAAACTAAATAAGATAAAATTAAAAACTAATACATAACACCTAATGAAATGAAAAACAAATATGAAATACATAACCTACTACAAATATAATAAATATAACAACTCCCAAACTAATCAACTTTAATAAATATATATTATATATATATACAAAATTTTATAACAAGGCTGACATTCAATCTCACCCAAAACCTAATCTCCTCATTACTATTTAATTCCTCAATTGAACTTTTCTTCTATCAAGCATTCATGAAGTCCTGATGATGGATCCCAGTTGAGATTTGAAACGTTGACGAAAATGGTTCTTATTAGGGATTCTCCCATAACTAAGTAAAAATAAAAAAATAAAAATAAAATAAAATAAAATCTAATTAAGAAAAGTTGTATCTAACAAGTCGGAGGAATTGCTCAAAAAATTATGGAAATTCCAATTATATTTAGAGAAAGTCCAGCAAGGATTTCTGTAAATCCAAGTTATAGTTGTTAAAGTTCAAAATTTTAGATGTTTTAGACGTTTTTTATGGTGTTGAATCCATTTCCACCATCAAAAACACAATTCAAACATTGTCTCTATAAAAAAATGAAATTAACGGTCCACGCAATTCCTCCATTTCAATGAACTACTCCTAAAAATTCCCTAAACTTTATAATTATCCAATTCACCATTGCCATTATAGATCCATCGATATTTCCATAAGCATTATTCACTTAAATAATAAAAAGTCATAGTTTATTTAATGTTGTGTCAGCGTTGCCACTACAAACTTGTTGACCACATGGATTGGCATTTAAATGCATGCATATTTCCACAAGCATTGTACACTTAACTAACAACAAAAACATCGTTGTTTAATGTACTCTCCGTGTTGTCAGCACATAAGTTATGGACCACATGGATTGTCCTTGTGCTGGAAACAAAGTTGACCTTATTACATGTCATCCTCCTTCAACATTAGAGTTGCCCGCATTTTCTCAAAATTATTATACACTCAATAATAATTTATTAAAAAAAATGTTTAATTTATTAAAAAAAATCATAAAGATATAATAAATATAATAAATATATAGATCGAAATGTAATATTTTTTTTATTCATTTGTAATGATGTGGATTTTATGATTTTTAATTTAATTATTAAGTGGATGGTATGGATATAATTTTTTTGGAATATTTTTAGTAATTACACAAATCAAAGATTAAGATTTATTTCCAAAGTGGTTATACTATTTTTGCTTTTTTAAATTAATTAACTAAAAAACAATAGTCATATGAATAAATTTCATATCAAATGAGTTATGTTGCTTTTAGTATGTGGTATTGGAAATGAGTCATGTTGCTTTTAGTATGTAGTATTGGACTATGGTATTGTAACAAATATATTCACACATTAAGAATCTCTATGGTAAAGTGGGGGTTAAATATCCAAGGATAACAATTTTGTTCCATGTTTTTTCAAATGTATATATGTTTAATTTTATATAATTATTTTTATAATTAATAATAATAATAATAATAATAAAGTTATCCCCGGCTGCGGGTGATTAATATGGATATTAATGCGGGGGCGGCCTTCCCACTAGGCAAGTGGCAGCCCAGATCCGCCAGCTGTAGGGGCAATCTACGGGCCTGCCACCCCCGTCCTGATAAATTCAATGCAGGCCTTAATGTCGCCCTACAAATTATCGTCAACCGCATTATAGTTGGCCTTCAATTCGCCTCTCCGGTGCTCAGCTTGCAGTCTGCCTGCGTTGCAATGTCCAGTGCTTGGAATGTCGCTCTGTGGCTTTTTAAGAACCAGCCTCCGCTGGTTATGCCTCATCTGAGGTCTATTCATCGCGCAATCTGGTTGTGGATGCTTTTCTTTTTCGATTTGCGGCTGGTGCTTGGGCCTTGGCAGCAGACTCTAAGGTTCAGACCTCGGCCCTCAGCACATAAGGCCTTGGTCTTTTCTTTTGGGCGCCCTGGCTCTCTCGTCTGTAAGCACCAGTTTGTTTGTGTTCTCATTGCGCCCCTCGACGCTCAGGGTGACATTCCAGACCAGCTCTTTGTGGTAAGTCTCACCCCGCCCCTCTGTGTTCCTTCTGATTCCTATTTGTCGCCCTTCGTGCTTCTGTCTACTATTAAGCCTTTGGGCAAGGTCAATTGGCTCTCTGTGAATTATGGCGGGTGGTGAACTAGTTCTTTGTGCAGCCCCTGTTTCAGTGTCGCTCCAGAATGTCGCGTGAACGGCTCCGCCTTATCAGTCGAAGGGGTGGGTCTCGGGGAGGAGCCAGAGGAAGAGCTTCCCCTCAGCGCTCCTCTTCCTCAATGGATTCCCCCTCTGAAGAAGTTAACTCCCATGGGGCAAGGCGTGGCCGAGGCAGAGGTAGAGGCCAAGGCCGTGCAGCTGCGTGTTCGCACAGCTCTCACCCCTCAACCCGTTTTCGGTTCCCCTGCTCCTTGGACAATGCTACTTATTTTGTGTCTGTGCGGATTGAGAAGTGCGAAAACGCAGCTTCTCCAGAAGTCCCTGCAGAGCCTAGACCACCTTCTCCTGTTCAATGTCCAAGATTTCATCCTGCGGAGGCCTCGGGTGCGGTGGCGGGTCCAAGCGAGTCGGAAAAGGATGATGCTCCTTACACAGATACGAGTGCGTCAGATCAGTATGGTTGCAGAATTGTTGAGGAGAAACCATCCACCTCTGTGGATGCTTGAGCTTGTCTCCTCGCCGTTTTGGGGGTCGCTTCTGCGGTTTCATGAAGTGTGTTCGACTTCTCCAGTGCACAACGTTCGTCGTGGGATAGTTTTTTATCCTTTAAGGTCTGGTCAGGTCGAATTCGGTCTTCATCTTCGTCTATGTTTGATGTTATATCTATGTATGTTTGAATCTCCACACAAAGACCGAGATAGTGGGTTTTAGTATGTGTCAAATGGTTTGGCTTTCAATGGGTTCCGGATTGTGTCCAATTGTCAGTCTTTCAGTCCTTCAGTCTTGGTTGGTGTTATTGTCTCATCTTCCAGTGTTAAAGTCCAGCTATAACCATCTTAGCATGGTGAATTTTGAGGTTAGCCTTGGTGTAAGCTTTTTTGTAATCCTTTTTGTATAATAATCGAAGTAGCATAAATTACAAAAAAAAAAAATTAATAAAGTTATAATTTAGTTAGTATTTTATGATTTTTTCTTTTTAATAAGGTGATATGTATTATGAGGTGTTTTGATGCTTATTATGGCATGATGTCTATCAACATTTACCAGTCATTTAATTTATATGATTGCCCTAGCTAATTATTTTAATGGCATTATATTGTCTATGTTGGTGTGGATATATTATTATTGTGACAAAGATGAATTGGATGAATCTACAAATAATGTATATCAAATCTAAATGCTTGATTAGTGCATATGTTGACATAGTCGAATGGGAACATGTGAGCACTTATACAGGCTATGATACCTTGAGTGGGGAAATGGTGAGGGGAATTATTTTTCCCAAAACCTTGCCATGAAATTTGAATTCAAAACTTAGTGTGTTCCCTTTTACCCAAAAACTCATTGATTCTGAAGCACAAAATAGTTGGAATATCCACCCTCATAATTGTGGAAGTTCAGGTGGCAGTTGAAATGTTGCTTCAAAATTCAATAGAAAGAATTGACTGAGTAAATTCCTTGGAATTTGACACTGACTTACGGATTTTCCTTGAAGACTAAGGTAGATGTGGGGTTGTACAACAACTGGAAAAACTTAATGTGGAAAATTATGGAAGGTGTAGAGATCCACAAATGGAAAAGGATGTGAAAGAATTGTTAACATAGGAATGGGGCATACACAAGATAATGATAGAGGTAGAGAACACAACATAGTAGGCTAGAAGACATGAGTACGAGGTTGCAATTCCTAAGAGGGATGGTGGTTGAAACTTAGTTGAGTTAAATGGGTCGGGATTTGATGTATGTTGGGAAAGCATGAGAAGCAAGAGGCAAGGAAACCATTGAGGAACTACTGAGTAATGAAGAGGTTCATCATTTGCATTTACAAGCCAGTGAAGATGCATTTGGAGATCATAAAGAGGTTCAATGAGGAAAAAGAGTTCCTTGAGTTATTTATGCCTATGAAGGAGAATAACCTTCACCTAGCTAAAGTCTGGAGTGACAAATGTTTCCCTTATGGTATCATAGCCTAGCTTGGGGGTGACTAGTTGTAGAAAGATGAGATGCAATTGATCCTATGGTTGGGTGGAAAATGGCTCATTCCCAATCAAGGCAACATGTAATTTATATAATTTCCTTCTCCCTTTTTAAGGAAATGCCTATTTAAATAGATCCACAATTAGTTGACTGCTTTTGTATTAACTGCATGGAAATGTCTTTGTTGTTGTTGTATTTCCAAAATTGGTTAATGGACTTATATGTGCTTGAATTCTTTAATATTTCAATGAACAGAGGAATTGTAGGTGCCCTAACCACATATTTTCCTTGGAGGCGGGACTATAACAAGCATATTGAATGAGAAAGAAGGACTACAAGGACGGTTGAAAAACTTTATCTCTTAGCCTCTTGAGTAGCCTTGATGGTCGTCTAGAAATGTAAGACTATGAATAGATCTCAAATATGAGGGGAGGGATTGCACCGACTATGCAAAGGAGATTTGGACACTGTTAATAGGAATTTATCCCTATGTCCAAGAGAAGAATTCCACAAATCTACCCAAGATTTGTATAGACCAAATGATAGATCACCCATTACTAACTCTCTTGGAACAATCCCTTCATACACTTCATAATAATGCAATGGAAATGGATGGGAGTGAATATATACCTTCTTTGATGAGGGTTGTCATGATCTTGACTTTTGATGGTTGTACAAGATCCTGCTTTAGATCTTAAAGTCCTTGCTCCTTACTCCAATATTTGTAACCTACACGCAATCCACAAGCACCAAATCTTTCTTTCAAGAAATGCAAAGGTGAGAGATAAACAAGATCTAATCTAGATTTCTCAAACTAATCTAGATCTAATACAAGTAGTTCACATACATTGCATACGAGGGAGAAAACGTTGTATATGGGGAAGAAATCGTAATATCGATATTATGATGGAAATTTCAATCATATAAGATTATACCTTTGAGATGTATGAAGACATTTATGGTTTCTTGGATCTAACTCCCCCTTGGTTGATTGTTGAAAGTAAGGTTACCTTTCATATGCAAGGATTCCTCTCTGAGTATTTATCCAACATTTCATTACATGATTGTCTTTCTTCCTCATATCTTCCCTTGGGAATAGCCTCCTTATATACATATGTTGAGCAGATGGGAGGATGAAGGTAGACACATAACTCCTAATGATTTTACATAACAACACAAACTTCTAGACCATATGACAATGAATTTTATGCTCTCTAAGTAGATCTCCTAGGAAATGTACAAATGTATAATGTTAGGAGCATCATGGCTTTGTGTCAGTATCCTAAGAGTGATGTAATCACTTTCATCACTTATTGCTAAAGGAAAGAAAGTGTGCCTCACTTTTTTCTTGGTCTCATGAGTAATGTGAAACCAAAATTGACTTTCAAAAGGTTAGAAGTGAGTATCTCAATCTACTAACTCAAGTAGGTTCCTCAACTAAGCTCACATGTGTCAAATAGAGTTATAACAATTTCCCCATAATGTGTGAGATTCGAAGTGAAACTAGTCATGGAAACACATTACAATATGGAAAATACGAAGAGGTGGCATAAGAAAGGAGCCAAAGATCAAGGAACCAATCAAGACCTGCAAAACATCCAATATTCTATCATATATATCATCCTTAATATAGGTATACCCATGCTTTCTGCAGGAGATAACAAAGCATGGCACCAACAAAATACATTGTAGATACATGACATGAACATCTAGTACATGACCATGAAAGGATCCATTTTGAAACCATGTTATCGATAAAGAGATCATAATAATGAGAAAAATAAAATTTGGATTTATGCCACAATTTACATCAGGAGGTTGTTAGACACAAATGAGAGTTTCCCTGAGTGGCCTTCAAAGTACATAATATAGTGAAATACTTTTTCGTGGCTTGGGAGGGATAACATGTATGAATGAGATTCCTCCACGCCCAAGGTCTTTGTCCCAACCTCAATGGTACAAATCTACATCATGTGAATGAATGAGTTGATGCTGACTATGGTACAAATCGTCTTATTGTTGGTCATTGAGGAACACAGTTAACAGACGCAAGGGGACCCACTAGTGATGAAAATGGACCACAAGGTACTGTTGATGCCTCGAAATTCGTTTCACCAACATGGGGAAAACCACCCGGTCCGAACCTTAAAGTAGCGCCTTTTCTGTTTGGGGTAGTGGCTTTGACTGGTTAAATTAGGTTCAGTTACCTTTTCCCAATCACTATCAACTTTAAATATGTCTTTAATTGCTAATAGCTAGGGACATTAGATCTATTCTTCTAGCTAATCAGACAAGAAGAATGATCCTTAAGTTCTTTTTTGTGGAACAACCAAACCAATCTAAAGCTTTGCCTCGAAGAGAGGATTTCTAAGATAACACATGCATGATTTAACTAGTATGCAATTAATCTATCCTATCTTGATTGAAGGAAAGAAAAATCCTTCTCCCAATCAAGGGCTGATTTACTAAAAGAAGATATTAAGGAATCAAAGTAAAAATGAAGAAATTAGATCAAGGAGATAGCTCTCGAGATCTGACTCCTTGTTAATCTAAATAATAACCATCAAGCACTTAGTAAATAGTTACATAAGTATTTGATAGAAGTATATTCAATCCCTAAGGTATTTGCATATAAAAAAACTATTTATTTCCTGCGTTTACTTGTTATTTGAATGTGATCTAAAATGGTTGTCTTTAGTACATGGTAATAAAAAAATTGTCATATACTAAAAGAAATGAAAACTTTTAAGTTAATTCTTTTAATTAAATAATTAATTAAAATAATTGTTAAAGCATATATCACCATCCAAATAAAATAACAATTTGTTGTTAAATGTATTAAAAAATTACGCACTAGCATATTCAGAAATGAGATTATGTTGAACTGTGTTAATAATATACATATAATAGACAAATTGAAAGATGGAATGACTGCAAATTATACAAAACAGAACATTAAAACATTGAAAAAAATGCCTATTCTATCATGCTCCTTTTGTAGAATTCACAATCTCAATCCTTTTTCTTCATCCCAAAACTCTCCAAAAGTACAGAAATGCAACTAGCTAAAGATTCTTTAAGTAAAAGAAAAAGAATTCAGAGGCTATCATTCTATTAAAAAGACTAAGAGGTATGATAATGCAAGCCTCAAAGGCTTTCTTCTTCGAATTTTGGACCCGGTTCAGTATATTAAGATAAACTTGGAGATACAAAAATGCAAGCCCCAAAGGATTTCTTTCTCAGATTCCGAACTTGTTGTTTGATCCATTAAATGGGTTTAAATAGCAATACGATTTATTTTTTTAAATAACGTCTGCCCACAACACTGAGGAAATTAATGGAATCCCTCAAATCATGAAAAAAATAAGAACAGTTTTCAAAGATAATCTTTTGAAATGTCATTCTGGCTTATTGGCCTCGTATTTTGATCAAAGGATCCTAGCATTTGCAGATTCTATGGAACTGATATGCTTCTTTCTCTGCGCAGCTTTCTCCTATTCGTTTTCTTTGTTGTTGAATTCTTCGTTTATACTTGGAAAACGATAAACCATGGGTAAGCAATCATAAATCGAAACTATGTTTTCAGAAAAAGATAAGCCTGACTAAAAATAGGTGGGTTGTTTAATTAAATCACAATCGCTTATTAATTGGAAACATGACTCATTTTATCGCAATCACATACAATCAGGGAGTTATAATTAACGTGCAATGGGGGCATTTGAAATCAAATCGCAATCGCATTAGAATCAGAAGCATCCCTATCAAAATCAAATCACAATCACAGTGAAAGGGATTGAATCGCAATTGCAATTAAGCCAAGAGCGGATGAATTATCGTCATATTTCGAGCAGGGAGAATCCCTATCGAAATAGACGAAAATTTGAATCATATCAATCAAGACCAAATTGCAATTGGAATGGAATGGGCAGAGGAGGAAGATGGCATGTGACCCTTGAATCTTGTGATTGTGATATCGCAATCACAACAACAGAGCGGTTGGGTACCGATAGTCCCTAAATATTTGTGATTTGCGATCTGCAAGATGACGTGATTGTGACATGGAAGATCCATGTGAAAAGGTGACATGGATAGATGACGTGAATCTGACATCACTGCTGATGTCAGATCGCAATCGCATTTGGTATGGGTTGGGAGACATGACCCTTGGAAACTTGTGATTGCACAGACGTGGGGGATTTGTGAATTGGAGTGTATAATCCCGTTAGATCCGGCTAATCGCAATCGCATTCAGCATGAGACAAGAGGCATGACCCTTTGGTAGCTGCAGATGTGACAATTTATATAACATTTTATAATCAAGGCAAGTCTAGAAGAATAAAAACGAAGTGCTAACTTTTTTAGCTTGCGATTGCGTGGACACAAGAGATTTATGAACTGACATATATAATCCCATCAAATCTGATTTAAATATCACAATAAAAAATAACAAAATTAAAATTTTAATGTTAAAATATAATTAAATAACAAAAAATAAATAAATAAAAACAAACTAATACACAACATAAAAATATATATATATACAAAATTTTGTAACACAATGCAATTATGATTTCCATGTTCCACCGCACTGCACCGTTTCGGGCCTTTTTAACACGATCCAAGATTAATCTTGAAGCACGCTGAATCCATAAATTCGTGATTTTTTTTTTTTTTTTTTAATTAAGAAAAAATGTAAATATACACATTCCCTAAACCTTATAAATATCCAATTCACCTCCACCGTTATAGATCCATCGATATTTCCATAAGCATTATACACTTAAATAATAAAAAGTCATTGTTTATTTAATGTGGTGTCAGCGTTGCCACTACACACTTGTTGACCACATGGATTGGCATTTACATGCATGCATATTTCCACCGGCATTGTACACTTAACTAAGAACAAAAACATTAATTTTTTTTTTTTTTTTTTTTTTTTTTTTTTTTTTTTTATATGATAATTGGTAATTGGCGAGAGTTATCTTGAACAGGGTTAGGATCAAATCCAACTAGCTGCCACTATAAACCTAGGCTAGGTGCAACAGCCTGCAAGCCACACACAATAGCAATTAATCTATGTCTCAACAAGAGCCGAGACGTCCGTTTGGGGGTCGCCTACTCTTCTAGCCAAGACACAACAGTCCATATACTCAATGAAATTTGAACCTCCATCTCGTGGGTTTCACCCAACGAAACTTACCGTTAAACCCCATGTCACTGTATTTAATGTACTCTTAGTGTTACCACCACAAACTTATGGACCACATGGATTGTCCTTATCTTGGAAACAAAGGTGACCTTATTACATGTCATCCTCCTTCAACATTAGAGTTGCGTGCATATTTTCAAAATTATTATACACTTAATGATTAATTTATTTAGAAAATGTTTAATTTATTAAAAAAAAGTTTATAAAGATATAATTTTGATATATACAAATATATATAGATTGAAATGTAATATTTTTTTATTTTATGATTTGTTTATAATTATGTGATTTTATGATTTTTAATTTAATTTTTAGGTGGATGGTATGGATTTAATTTTTTGGAATATTTTTAGTAATTACACAAAACAAAGATTAAGATTTATTTCCAAAGGGGCTTTTTTACATTGATTAATATGAATAAGTGTCATATTAAATAATATGAGTTATGCTGCTTTTAGCGTGTGGTGTTGGACTATGGTATTGTAACAAAATGTATTCACATATTAAGAATCAATATGGTAAAGTGGGGCATAAATATCGATGAATAATAATCTTGTTCCACATTTTTTCAAATGTATATATGTTTAACTTTTATATTAATTATTTTTATAATTAATAATAATAATAATAATAATAAAGTTATAATTTAGTTAGTATTTTATGACTTTTTCATTCTACTATCGTGAGATGTATTATGAAGTGTTTTGATGCTTATTATGGGATGATGTCTATCAACATTTACCAGCCATTTAATTTATATGATTGCCCTAGTTAATAATTTTAATGGCATTGTATTGTCTATGTTGGTATGTATATATTATTATTGACAAAGATGAATTGGACGAATCTACAAATAATGTATATCAAATCTAAATACTTGATTAGTGAATATGTTGACATAGTCGAATGGGAACATATGAGCACTTACACAAGCTATGATACCTTGAGTGGGGAAATGGTAAGGGGAATTGCTTTTCCCAAAACCTTGCCATGAAATTTGAATTCAAAACTTAGCACGTTCCCTCTTACCCAAAAACTCATTGATTCTGAAGCACAAAGTAGTTGGAATATCCACCCTCATAATTGTGGAAGTTCAGGTGGAAGTTTAAATGTTGCTTCGAAATTCACTAGAAAGAATGGACTGAGTACATTCCTTGGAATTTGACACTAAATCATAGATTTTCCTTGAAGACTAAGGTAGATGTGGGGTTGTACAACAATTGGCAAAACTTAATGTGGAAAATTATGGAAGGTGTAGAGACCGACAAATGGAAAAGGATGTGAAAGAATTGTTAACATAGGAATAGGCCATACACAAGATAGCGATAGAGGTAGAGGAAAAAACATAGTAGGGTAGAAGGCATGAGTACAAGGTTGCAATTCCTAAGGCGGATGGTGGTTGAAACTTAGTTGAGTTAAGTGGGTTGAGATTTGATGTATGTTGGGCAAGCATGAGAAGCAAGAGGCAAGGAAACCATTGAGGAACTATTGAGTTATGAAGGGGTTCATCATTTGCATTTACAAGCCAGTGAAGATGCATTTGGATATCATAAAGAGTTTCAATAAGGAAAAATAGTTCCTTGAGTTATTTATGCCTCTGAAGGAGAATAACCTTCACCTAGCTAAAGTCTGGAGTGACAAAAGTTTCCCCATGGTATCATAGCCTAGCTTGGGGGTGACTAGTTGTAGACAGATGAGATGCTATTAAGCTTATGGTTGGGTGGAAAATGGCTCATTCCTAGTTTAGGCAATATGTAATTTATATAAGTTCCTTCTCCTTTTTTAAAGAAATGCCTATTTAAATAGATCAACCATTGGTTTATTGCTTTTGGATTAACTGCATGGAAATTTCTTTGTTGTTGTTGTATTTCTTGAATGACATATGACTGAGAGAAGCATATTTAGTGGTGTAGTATTAGGCTTATAAGGAAAATTGCGTATGATTTTGTTATGCTAGATTTAATGACCCCTAGAGGGAGAAAGTTTCTATGTATAAATGTTATTATTTGTTGAGTAGTAAAATTGGTTAATGGATTTATATGTGGTTGAATGCTTTAATATTTCAATGAAGAGAGGACTTTTAGGTGCCTTAACCACCTATTTTCCTTCGAGACGAGGCTATAACAAGCATATTGAATGAGAAAGAAGGACTACAAGGATAGTTGAAAAACTCTATCTCTTAGCCTCTTGAGTAGCTTTAATGGTCGTCTAGTAATGTAAGACTACCAACAGATCTCAAATATGAGGGGAGGGATTGCCCTGAATATGCAAAGGAGATTTGGACATTGTTAATAGGAATTTATCCCTATGTCCAAGAGAAGAATTCCACAAATCTACCCAATATTTGTATAGACCAAATGATAGATCACCCATTACTAACTCTCTTGGAGCAATCCCTTCATACACTTCAAATAATGCAATGGAAATGGATGGGAGTGAATATATACCTTCTTTGATGAGGGTTGTTATGATCTTGACTAATGATGGTTGTAGGAGATCCCGCTTTAGATCCTAAAGTCCTTGCTCCTTACTCCAATATTTGTAACCTGCACACAATCCATAAGCACCAAACCTTTCTTTCCAACAAATGCAAAGGTGAGAGATAAACAAGATCTAATCTATATTTCTCAAACTAATCTAGATCTAATACAAGTAGTTCAAATACATTGTATATGGGGGAGAAAACATTGTATATGGGGAAGAAATCATAGTATCGATATTATGATGGAAATGTCAATCATATAAGATTATACCTTTGAGATGTATGAAGACCTTTCTCATCTCTTGGATCTAGCTCGCCCTTGGTTGATTGTTGAAAGTAAAGCTACCTTTCAGATGCAAGGATTCCTATCTGAGTATTTCACCAGCATTTGATTACATGATTGTCTTTCTTCCTTATAAATTCCCTTGGGAATGACCTCCTTATATACATATGTTGAGGAGATGGCAGGATGAAGGTAGACACATAAATATTAATGATTTTATATAACAACACAAACTTCTAGACCATATGTTAAGGAATTTTATGCCCTCTAAGTGGATCTCCTAGGAAATGTACAAATCTATAAGGTTAGGAGCATCATGGCTTTGTGTCAGTATCCTAAGAATGATGTAATCATTTTCATCACTTATCGATAAAGGAAAGAAAGCACACCTCAATTTTTCTTGGTCTCATGAGTAATGCGGAATCAAAATTGACTTTCCCAAGGTCAGAAGTGAGTGTTTCAATCTACTAACTCAATTAGGTTCCTCAACTAAGCTCATAAGTGTCAAATAGAGATATAAAAATGTCCCCATAATGTGTGAGATTATAAGTGAAAATAGTCATGGAAACACATTACAATATGGAAAATATGAAGAGGTGGCACAAGAAAGGAGCCAAAGATCAAGGAACCAATCAAGACCTACAAAACATCCAATATTCTATCATATATATCATCCTTAAGATAGGCATACCCATGCTTTCTATAGGAGATAACAAAGCATGGCACCAACAAAATACATTGTAGATCCATGACATGAACATCTAGTACATGGCCATGAAAGAATCCATTATGAACCCATGTTATCAATAAAGAGATCATAACAATGAGAAAAATAAAATGTGGATTTATGCCACAATTTACATTAGGAAGTTGTTAGACACAAATGAGAGTTTCCCTGAGTGACCTTCAAAGTACATAATATAGCGAAAAACTTTTTCATAGCTTGGGAGGGATAACATGTATGAATGTGATTCCTCCAAGCCCAAGGTCTTTGTCCCAACCTCAATGGTACAAATCTACATCCTGTGAATGGATGAGTTGATGTTGACTATGGTACAAATCATCTTCTTGTTGGTCATTAAGGAATACAATTAATAAACGCAAGGGGCCCCACTAATGATGAAAATGGACCACAAGGTACCGTTGATGCCTGAAAATTCGTTGCACCAACATGGGGGAAAACCACTCGGTCCAAACCTTAAAGCAACTTCTTTTTAGTGGCTCCGACTGGTTAAATTAGGTCTAGTTACATTTTCCCAACCACTATTAGTTTTAAATATGTCTTTAATTGCTAATAGCTAGGGACATTAGATCAATTCTTCTAGCTGACCAAGCAAGAAGAATGATCCTTAAGTTTGTTTTTTTGTGGAACAACCAAAACAATCTAAAGCTTTGCCTCAAAGAGAGGATTTCTAAGATAACACATGCATGATTTAACTAGTATGCAATTAATCTATCCTATCTTGATTGAAGGAAATAAAAATCCTTCTCCCAATCAAGAGCTGATTTATGAAAAGAAAATATTAAGGAATTGAAGTAAAAATGAAGAAATTAGATCAAGGAGATAGCTCTCGAGATATGACTCCTTGTTAATCTAAATACTAACCATAAATCACTTAATAAATAGTTACATAAGTGTTTGATAGAAGTATATTCAATCCCTAAGGTATATGCATATAAAAAAAACTATTTATTTCCCGGGTTTACTTGCTATTTGAATGTGATCTAAAATGGTTGTCTTTAGTACATGGTAATAAAAATTAATCATGTACTAAAAGAAATGAAAACTTTTGAGCTAATTCTTTTAATTAAATAATTAATTAGAAGAATTGTTAAAGCATATATCACCATCGAAATAACATAACAGTTTGTTGTTAGATGTATTAAAAAATAACAACACTAGCATATTTAGAAATGAGATGATGTTGAACTATGTTAATAATATACATATAACAAACAAATTGAAAGATGGATGATCCAGGTGGATATTGGTGGCCACCCACCAATTCCACTTGAACCCCCACCATTGTTTCTTTCAGCTTTTTAGTTCCCTTAATTGTAGCACAATTTACTTTTTTTAGCAGTTTTTCGGGTCCTAAACTTCTGGAGCCATTTTGAGGCCCTAAACAACGTTTTTTTGGTCACCACTGTTTCGTTTTGTTTTTTAGTTTCCTTAATTATAGCACATTTTACTATTTTTAGCAGTTTTTTGGGTCCTAAACTTTCGGAGCCGTTTTGAGGCCCTAAACGACGTTTTTTTGGCAATCTAGTATTTTTTTGCCTAAAATCATCTGTTTCATCGTAGTCCTCAGAGATATCTTTCCAACGGGTTATCATGCGCGTCAAATGGAGATAATATGACGAAGTTGCGACCCCGGAAAGTTGGTTGTCCAACTCACCCCAACGGGTTCCATAAACTCTTGGTGGTACATTGTAACAGTCCAAAAATAAATATCTAATTAACATTAAATTTAAATCAGAGTGGCACTTACCTAGCCAAATAAACATGTAATTAATAAACTAAATTTAACTATGAATAGTGCTTACCTGTGGTAGAAGTAGGCTTACCACAACAAGGTTTTGGGGACGACTCTCCACCCAATCGTAGGCTCAATTGTGCAAGGATTTGCTACAACTGGCCACCCCCGAGCCCTCAATCAACGTACTACTACCAGTGAATCCTATGTCTTAGAACACCATTCTCCCAAGAGAATGAAATATAGAATCTTGGAAAGATGGAATGTCTCCCATCCTCCTCACCATCTAATAAATAGAGCAAACATTGGATGGGAACCACATGTACACACTCGATGTGTCTACATGCGACTTTGATTTTTATCTTTCTTGTTTTATTTCTTTACTTTTGTTTTGATTTTTAGCTTTCTTGTTTTATTTTTTACTTTTCTTTTGATTTTTAGCTTTCTTGTTTTATTTTCTTATTTTTCATAGCTTTACTGATTTTTTTTATTGTTTTATTTGTTTTATTTCTATTTATTC
>APFE031100190.1:0-50223 GCA_000404065.3 Pinus taeda
TGATAGTGACCCTTATACTTATCAAGCTTTTAATAAAGTGGTGGCAGGATTTATGGAAGTGACGTCATCACCATTATGGAGATTTGTGAGTATTGTCAGGCTTCAAGGGGAAAACAAATTCAAGGATGCAGCTTACATGGTAAGATGTTTAAAAGTATATTTGATTAATGTTGAAAAATTCATTTATGTACAAGTTAATTGAACTTTTACTGTTTTATGTTACACGGAAAAGTCAAATCTTCTTAACAATGAAGATCAACAATTTATAAATGACTTTGAGTTCATTCATATTGTTAGTTGGGCAAAAGATGATAGCCATATGTCTATGAATTTTAATCGGGTGGAGAGAAAGAGTCATAGCCAAATACTGACTTATGATGCTGTTGTGAGAAAACTAACATATGAAGACAAAGAAACGAAAGGAGAGATAGCTAACATTTATCAGAAACCACAATTATTGATTAACTATCTTATAGACATATGTTCAAATGAAGGAGATTGGGTTCTGGATTTATTTTCTAGCTCAGGTAGGTTTTGCCACATGGAATTGAATTTCAATATGTTCTTTTTTTTAATTAATATGTCATTGTACTAATTTACTTCATTATTTTTTGTGCTTGATAATTAGGTACAACACTAGCATGCTGCCTTCAAAAAGGAAGAAATTGCATTGCAATTGAGAAAGATTCATTACAATGCAATTTCATTCAGCAAAGAATTAATGCTCTTCAATTTATTCCACATGAAATGCAAGAAATTGGGTTGAGGAAAGGGGACTTTAATGAATCACGTGTGGCAAAAAAAGCAAAGGAACCCCAACCACCATTACATGGAATGTTTGGAAAGACATATATTGGGAGATTTGCAGACATCAAAGACCCATTAGAAGAGGAAATTGCGCAAAAGGAAGCAGAAAATATTGTGGAAGATGATAATGATGAAACTCTAGAGGACGAAGAGTTTGGATTACGTGACATTGTCGATTAAATTTAAGTTATACCTGGAAATAAAGCTTTGCAATGTTTTGACTCTGACATTTCATGAAAAGAATAATCAATGAATTAAAGTTGTTATGTGCTCAATATTTGTAATTTGTGATTCTCGCATTGATTTTTAAGTTAATTATTATTTTTTGAAAAAAAAAGTTGTTATTATTATGTTTTTTGACATGAAATTCATAAAAAAAACTATTATTTGACCATTTTTAGTTAATATTTTGTATAAAGATTGTGATTTTGACATGTTAATTCTAGCAAAAAATTATCAAAACATTTAGTTTTTTGTTATATTTATGTTAAAAATGGTTATTTTTATGTCCATTGTTAAAAAATGTTGTTTTTTAGAAACAATTATTTCATGTGGATTGAAAAATTAATTAAGGATGTATAAATATGTAGATTATCTAAAATTCAAACTATCGACTTTCTAATTTAAAAACGTAAAACAATAAAAGCCCCCCTAAAAAAAATAAAATAAGATAGAGAACAAGAAAATATGAATAAGATGACGACTTCAAAAACTATCAAATTTAGAAAATAATTTTTCACATTTCACACACTAGAAAATTAAAAGTCAAAAAATAGGTCTTTTAAAAAATAGGTGTGATGCAGAATACTCACTTTTTAAAATCAGCATGAAAATCACTACCATTCTAAAACTTGATTTCATCCTTGAACATGAAAAAAATTAAAGTTCCAAAAACCATGTTCTAAAAAAAACATGTGTATTCTGCATCACCACTTTTGAAAATCGGGTCATTTTTTTGCTATCTCTACGAAACAGGTAACAGTATCAGTTCTCGTTTCAAAGTTTACATTGTTGCTTCTAAATAAGGAACAATGAGGCATAATTGCATAACTATGTTCACTAGAGGTTCGCACATCGAAATCATCGATTTCTCCAAATATCCAAAAAGTCTTGGACAACCATTCCGAGGTATTTGAGACATCCAAAGGCCTCCCACCTATTCATGATCATGATCATGTTATTAATTTGATTTCAGGAAGTGTTCCTCCAAGAATTATGCCTTACATATATCCCTATGTCCAAAAGAGTGAAATTGAATGTATGGTTGCAGAAATGCTAGAGGCTGGTATAATTCAACCTAGTCAAAGTTCTTTCTCTGCTCCAGTAGTATTGGTTCATAAGAAGGATGGATCATGGTGCATGTGTCTAGATTATAGGGAGCTCAACAAGCTCACTGTTAATGATAATTTCCCATTCCTGTCATTGATGAATTATTGGATGAATGACATGGATCAAGTTACTTCACCAAGTTGGATATTTGTTTAGGATATCATCAAATCAGAATGAAGACTGAAGACATTCCAAAAACAACATTTAGAAATCATGAGGGTCATTATGAATTTTTGGTCATGCCTTTTGGCATTACTAATGCACCTTCTACATTTCAAGGTTTGATGAATTCCATTTTCAAACCCTTCCTTACAAAATTTGTGTTAGAATTTTTCGATGATATACTAATCTACAACAAGTCTTGGAAGGATCATGTCCAACATGTTGACATGGTGTTCAAACTATTGGAGGAGAAAAAATTATATGCAAAAATCTCCGAATGTTTCTTTGGAGTACAAGAGGTGGAATATTTGGGTCATATTGTATCTCATGAAGGTGTTAAGGTAGACCCTAGCAAAATTCAAACCATTAAGGAATGGAAAATCCCCACATCCATAAAGAATATATGAGGATTTCTCAGGTTGATAGGGTATTATCACAAGTTTGTTAAGAATTATGGGAGAATTGTAGCACCTCTAACAACATTATTGAAGAAAGATGCATTTTCATGGACTCCAAAAGCAACAAAGGCCTTTGAACATCTTAAAGAGGTAATGTGCCAAGCATCAGTTTTAGCTACACCGAACTTCACAAAAACATTTATTGTGGAATGTGATGCCTCGGGAAATGGAATTGGTGTTGTTTTAATGAAAGAATAAAGACCCATTACTTTCAAAAGTAGTCCAATAAAAGGAAATAATTTACACAAAGCTATTTATGAGACGGAAATGCCGACAATAATGCATGCACTTAAGAAATCAGGACCCTACCTAATGGGAACACACTTCAAGGGAAAAATAGATCATGATAGTCTTAAATACTTTTTAGAACAAAGATTATATTCAGAAGAGTAGAAAAAATGGGTCACAAAGATGTTGGGTTATGACTTTGAAATCATCTACAAAAAAGGGAAGTGAAATGTTGTGTGGATGCACTCTCAAGAAAGAATGAGGATGTGGAAGCATTTCTTTTCACCATTTCTATTATCCAATTAGATTGGATAAATGAAGCAAGGGATGAATGGAAGAATGACGAGGAAGTGTGGGAACTCATTCAAAAGATACAACAAGATCCCAGTACATCTGATACATTTAGCTAGAAAAATGATTCATTATGGTATAATGATCAATTATACCTATGTAAGAATTCCCAACTCAAACAAAACATTCTTAGGGAATTTCACACCTCTCCCTTTAGAGGGCACCCAAAGTGTGGCATAGAATCTCCTGTCACTGGCATAGAATTGCCTGAAAAGGCCACAACCGCATGCATGCCTTGCTGTGAGAGTAGATGGAGGGTCCCAGCTGCATGCATATCTTTTCACAAGGGCAACTGAGGGTCTATATCATCAAAACATCAAATTCTCTCAGGGGTTGGACACTTAAGGTTGTTGGTTGGCTCTAAATTTTTTTGTAGCTCCTAAAGAACGTCAAATGGTGGCTATATTGTCAATTTTACTTCCTTAAATATAATTGGGGAGTTGAATCATATTGTAGTAAATCTTTGTCAAATTTGTTAACCCGATACACTAGTTAGCTTTGGTAAATGTGGTAGGAGGATGTTACAGGCTATTGGGTCACAAAATGAATGGGAGAAAATTTTCATTGCTTCATTTTCTTAGGAATTTTTTGACATGAATGTTTTTTCATAGGGTAGGTTACTGCTTGACTCTTCAACTTCGGGCTATTATTGGGAATGCTATTGTTGGTAATATTATTCCCACCTTCTTTAAGCAAATCTTTTTGAGAATCTACAACAATCTCGTGTTCCCTAGAATATGAAATCGTATTTATTGTTTGGGAACCATTTTCATCTTCTGGTTGTCTTTGGCATATGCTAATACCTTGTTCTCCATCTTAAGGATGTAAGTCATCAACTAGAGTGTCTTTCTTAACCCCATTTTCATCTTCCTCTTTTTGTGTAGCTTCCCATGACTAGGACTCTTGTGGTTCTACAACACCCAACTCCCCATCTGATTCATAAAAATAATATAAAGGAGAGACACCTAAAATATAAATAAAAAAAAGATATCTGAGGGTTTGTTTGCAACTTAACAATGTCTCCTTCTTCCTTTTCTTGATTGCTGGTAAATTCTTCATGATGAAGGTTCATGTTTTCTTGGAGCTGATCTCCACAAATATATTCAGCACCATCATTAGTCTTGGAAATTTTTTCAACATTAAAATGTTCACAACAATCTTCAAACAGAGAACTTGGTGGATATAGGCTTTCACAAAAATCATTATATGTTATGTGAAAGCTCTTCAAAGAAGATATGATGCCATGAGGTAGGGTTGTGTACCAAAGCCTAGCTTCTTTACCTAAATAATATCTGAACGACTTCATTTTTACATATTCATGAACAATACATTGTTGATCCATGCATTAGTGAATGTCCTTAAGGTGTTGGGTTGGGCTTCGATCTGCACTTCCATTGAGTTTAGGAAAATAGGCATACCATTCTTGAAATAGAGGAACACAATGAGTGTAACCAACAATGAAATAAAAATCTAATGGGAGAAATTTATTGGCCAAGAATGCAAGAAGAGACATTTTGAAAACCCTTTTAGGTGAGAGATCTCAACCCGCACTTCCTTTGCTCACCATAAAAAGGAATGCATGAATTTCTACCCAGGGAAATATATTCTAATTTGTTCCTTGACAACGATGCCAAAAGATGGTGTTGCTCCTAGAGGCAACCCCCAATTTGAGGAGAAGGGTCAATGCCTAGGACATCTTAAAGTATCTCAAGGACAGATGTGTTTTGCTAAAGAATTATATATAAAATTATTAAAAAAGGTCGAATTACCCTACTCAGAGGCAGATTCAGTATACACATAAATAATATATCATTCCCAAGAGGAAATGTTCATATCTAGTGGCCTACACATAGAGAATTCAACTTGATTGGTCATTATAGTAAAGGTGGAAAGAAAGAAAATAGGAAAACCACTAAATCCACACATAATCATATGCACTAAATATGAGTATAATCATGAAAAGATAAAGGAAATGAGGTGAAAAAATTGTGGAGTGTGTTTTAGGGCTTCTAACTCAATATCTCACAAGTACTATCTTCTATATCATAACATATGTAAATCTACAATCTCAGAGGTACTCTCTACTATGACATAACATAAGTAAATATGTGATTTAAGAGTACGTCTAGAAGCTACAATTACACACTTTTTTAAGAGGAAAAATACACATGACATGACACATGGACATAGAACACATACTACATATCATAATTATTGGAATCCCCATAAACTTCATTATTCTTTAAGAATGAAATACATCTAGCAGACCCAAATTTACAAAATTTCCAAAATAATTATAGCCTCTAGAACAGGAATATCGAACACTTCTAATGAGCTTTTCATGCCTTTTTATAGGAAGAGAGTCCAAACAAATAGTTACGAAAATATCATGAATTCTAAAGTTGTCTAAACTGACCAACTATATGAGAATTCAAATGGCCTAGTTGTCCTAATGATACCTAACAAATTTTGATTACTTCTTGAAATGAAATATTTACCAAACATGAAAAACATGAGGTATCATAATTGACATAACAAAAAATATTTATTGTCGATTCCTATGATTTTGTAAGATGGAATCAAGCTCCATTTTCTAGGTTTTTAGTGGGTTGATGATCTGGCCACATCTATGCCATTGTATTCCTCCCATGGTTACTTTATAATTCTCTTGTTGTTTTCTCCTTCTAACTACTTAAATTGTACCTTTTTGGTGCTGTCCCTTGTTGTATGGAATTACCTTTCACCCATATCAATTCAATCCTTTCTGAGAAGACATTATTTGGTGTGGTGGTGTTGGAGGTGCTTTGCACTTTCTGATGGCTGAATGGGTTTGAGTGTTGGAGGAGTGACTGATGAACACCATTGAAAATGAAACAAATTTGAAGTTGAAAAACTAGTGTGTGAAAACTTTATTGGTTGGGAACATGGTGGAGTGATGCGTGGGTAGGAAGGAGGTGGAGACAGGTTTTGGAATGGCACGTGGACTCACCAGGTTGGCCGAGAAGTCAATAGGGGAGGCCCTCGACACTGCAAAAATGACACTCACTCACTGACTTCGTTGTTGTGTTGGCACATTGGTGGAAGGTGTGGTCCCCCTACTCTGGTGGGGTGAAGCGACATGGTTGGGAGTAGGGATCGACCCCACTAGAGTTAATGTTGGCCTTTAATTGGTAATACTTGATAGTTGATGTTGACCATTCTAAGGGCTAGCATTGGCTTATTTGTGATGCTAGTTATCCTGCCAAAATGTTTTTTGGGAATAGGTGACCTTTGAACTGATGGTGATTTGCTTCCTATTTTCTAATTTGTTAGCCGTTTCCATTCAATGTTTAGGTGGGTCCCCTTCCTTTTGTATTTTTCGTAAGTCCTCTTTGTTATCCCTGTGGGATATGCTGTCGATGTGTTACTGCCGAGTGGATCTTTCCCACTTAGTTTCATCTAGGTGATTCACCTATGCACCCTATATGTTTCCTTGAGGGTGTTACTACCTAGTGGACCTCGCCTTCTCAATTACATCTAACATATTTTGTTTCAACACCATATATGGTCCCTCCATGATACACCTACTCGTGAACCATCCATGTGATGATGTCATCTCGGTCTTCCACTCCAGACACATAACCTTGTGCACTCATCACATGTCATTGGGGTAACTCCATCGAATGGACCTCGCCTGCTTCTTTATGTCCCAACGTTCAACTTTATTTCAATATTAACATTACACTAGTGCAATCCCATCAGGTGCACTCCACCTGTGACAAATATATATTTTGTTTCACTACTGACGTGTCAACCACATGTACCCAGAGCTTTGCATAGAGGTTCATCTAGCCTTGCCATTGAGTTTGGCACTCAAGACAACTTTGGCTATGGACCAAAGGCTCACCCAAACATCTTTCAACTCTGAAATGCTTTAATTTATGGTCACCAACTTTCATTGGCTCTATATCACAATCTAGGAGGAAATTTTGAAGCTTATGAATGGGACTAGAAAGCTCTTCCAAAGCACTTTCTGGTTGTGTGATTCTAATGGGGTCTTTGAGCTCATATTTTTCCTAAACAATGGCTTCAAAATATGTTATTCTTTGCACTAGTCCTCTTGATCTCCTCTTAAAATTCCCCCTTGAATATTCCTTGGCTTTTCTTTGATTTTCAATCCCATTTTGTTTTTATGGATTTTTCAATCCCTCCTTGCATACAAGAACAAGTCTCCTCTACTATATTAAATAATAAAAGGGAGGTTGAGGAAGGTACAATAAGGAGAGATAGGGAGAAAAAAATATGGACAGGGGAGAGATAGGGAGAGAGAGGAGAGAGGGAAGAAGATAGTGATAGAGTAGGAGAGAGAGAGAGATATAGAAAAGGAGAGAGAGAGATAGAGAGAGAAAGAGAGAGAGAGGGAGAGAAAAAAAGGAAGAGATAGAGGAGGGGAGAGATAGAATAAGAGAGGGAGGGAGGGAGAGAGAGATATGGAGTTAGAGGCATATATTTTGAAAGATTTAGAGGGTGGAGAGAGAGAGAGAGAGAGAGTGACAAGGGAGAGAGACAAAGGGAGGTGGAATCGAAAGAGAGTGAGAGGAAGGAAGAGAGAGAGAGAGGACTTGAGAGAGAAGGAGAAAAGGAGGCAAAGAGAGGTGGAGTTGGATGGGGAGAGAGAGGGAGGGAAGAAGAAGGAAATGGACAGAGAGAGAGAGTGGCAAGGGAAAGATGGATAGAGAGTGAGGGCAAGAGGAGAGAGAGAGTGAGAGAGAGAGAGAGAGAGAGAGAGAATGTTTTAGGGGTGAGATAGAGACACAAAGAAGGATATACAAAGGGAGACAAACATGTAGATGTAAGAAAGAGAGAGGGAAGAAGAGAGGGAGAGAGGGAGGGAGGAAGGGGGGAGAGAAATATATATATACAGAGAGAGAGCATGTGTGTTTTAGGGGGGTGAGATACAGAGGCAGAAAAGGAGAGATGGAGGGAAATTATATATAGATGTCAGGGGAGAGAGAGGGAGGAAGAGATAGACATAGAGGTAGAGAGAGAAACAGGGAGGGGGAGTAAAGAAGTAGAGAGGAAGGGGCGAGAGAGAGAGCGAAGGAGAAAGAGACACATAGGAAAAATAAAAGTATTATATATTATTATATAATATTGAACAATATTAACCATATAGGAATAAGAAGTAATTATTTTACAAAAGTTAAAATAAGTTGCATTTATAAAGCCATTAATATCTTTGGATTTCATTGAAATAGATGCACTTATTTTAGTCTATATGTTAATTAGTAATCCTATTTTATTACTTGCACTAGATGCATTAGTTTCAATGTAGATGTTGATTTCTAATTGTTGATGGTGCTAGACCCACTAACATGTAAGGGGATATCCCCAGTAAGAAGTACCAATTATACCTCAGACCATTTGGTGTAGGAGTCCTAACAGTCAATCGTATGGTAATTCCTTGACTACGATTTGCATAGAGGAAAGTAAGATGTCTCTGTTGGTAGAAATGGTGTGACAACTACAGTAAGTCGAGGAAGGTGCATGAGAGGTTCTAACACACTGAGGGTGAAGTGAGTTTGGCCCTTGGAAACCTATAATAGTATGTGGCTTGGAAGAGAACACATGAGTGAAGGCGCATTGCAAGCTGGAAATCAAGTTAGCAAGAAATCCAAAGTGATGGTTAAACCAACAACACATTTCATAAAGATTTGTACATACATAGACAGAAAACTCCATACATGCATGCATAGGAAAATAAATACATATATCATTTAGAGTAAACTAGATAGCATAGAATACAATACAACATATGCATGAAACATGCTAGCTCTGTTATATTAAAAAGTGTAAGTTCCAGTCATACGATACATCCATGTCTAACTACTTGTTTTGACAGTGGAACATTACAACCACAACCACCTGCTCCTCCAAAGAGATATAATAGATCTGTGTAGTGGAGAAGCCAAGGCTTGTAAAAATACTATCCAAGCTCTCTCCAAGATAGTCTTATCAGAAGCTTGGCTGAAAAAAAGCCTTTACAATGAGTTATGAGGTTCTATTTATAGAAAAGGGTGGGGTGACCCTTGACATTCGCCTTTGTGACATTTTATCTACCCTCATGACTCTTCATCTACTCTATGGTTGTTACATCGAACTATCCACACATGAAATTCCACTTGACAAGACGTTACATTACAATGCACATGTTCCCATGTGAGACAAAATGGCTTGATGAAGCCATGCAAAACATCATTGAAACTCAGTCTGTTGTGGTGAGACAAACTCTTTGACATGCATGTGTTGGTGAATGTGTTCATTTGGTGTGAAGCTTGGTCATCCGTGATGGTGTGCATGCACTCCATGATGACATCTTGTTGAAGCGAACTCTTGCCTCTGTTGCATCTAGTGTATTTGTGTGACTGCTCCGTCCAACTTGTCTGTTAACATGAACATGGTCTTCTTAGCTATCGTTGAATCAACAACACACTAATGCATAGTGTGCATGCTGATATTTCAGTGTGTGTTGGTGGTTGTGCGCATCAGCTATCAACTGCATGTTCAACTCCAGTTGCACTTGATTATTTTCTTTGCCTCGCTGAGTGTGTTGAATGGGTTGGATCATATGCGTGCCCATGATGACATGCATGTTACTGAACTCCCTTGCATCTGATTAGCAACATTGATCACCATGTCTACTCTATGCCAACTATTGGGATGGATCTTTAACTTGTATGGGTGTAGTTTCATCCATGGGTGCATGTTGTGCCTGCTGTTGTACCCATTGTTCCTTGAGTTATTTCTTGAGCACATGTAACTCCTTCTCTGCTCTATTCTCTACCTTCACGTGATCTTCATGTCGTACCGTCACCTTATAGCCTGAGTCTCCAAATTTTCTTTCCACACAAGTGGATCTGTTTGGGCTTGCAACTTTGTTTTGCCTCTGTGTTTTCAACAACCTTCCTCTTGCATTCGTTGCATTCGGTATGCTACCTTCAACTATTTTTCATGATGTTTCTTGCTGTGATGTTGTTGTTTTCATACCTTGATGTCCTTGTCTATGGACAATTTTATGTCTTCATTTGTAGGTAGGGCCATAGACACTTGATCAACTGCATCCCCAAGTTTTCTCTGAACGGTGTCTTCGACTCTGTTCTCTTGGAAATCGTTGTACTTGTACTAGTGAGAGGCAGATGAAAACATGTGATTCCTTGAGACATGGTGACACTCATGGAAAGAAATTTGTGAGTTGAAAAGCTTGAGAGTTGACTTGCAACATAACTCTATGAATGATCATGAAGGTTGTGCAATTTCCACTGAGAGGTCAGGAGACTGACTACCAAGACTACGCAAGGCACAATCTAGGTAACTGGGAGGCTGAATGACTATTGGTACTACACCAAACATAGCGTTGTCTAGCTACTAACTATTGGAATTGCACAATGCCAACTAGCAATGGTTGCAGGATCAGTGACTGCATTGCGCAATTGTCTGGGCTAGCAGTTACTATCCCTCAAAATTGCGTAATGTAAGGCTAGAGGACAATCACTAGGCATAAATGCCAATTTCTTGAGAGGAAGACAAGGCATTCCTACTCAGGATTGCACAATGTTGTCTTGGTGATACTAAGTTTAAGCATAAGTGAATGATTGTGAATGCAAATGGTAAATGACAGAATCAAAAAATGGAACAACATGCATGTCAGTGACGCAAGTCACCGAATCGACGACCATTTGTGAAAAATAGTTTCATGCATGTGACAGCAGTGATATGTTAATGAAAACTAAAATGTTGTTATTACAAGCTAGTATGTATCAAAATGACAAAAACCGCTCACTGAAATCAAGTAGACAACATTCTTACGAAGTGAAACACAAAAAGTGCCAGAAATGCAACACAAAACATGGGAAGCCAGTTCACCCCAAAACAACAAAATTGAATGTGCCAACAACTCCTAAATTTGATGTGGGATGTCAGAGATGCAAGGTTGATGTTAGGAATGAGCTCTACAACATCTGGTTCATACATTTTGATAAAAATGAAGATGTGTCATGCATGCCACTAATCTAGGAAGAACGACACTTGGTGGGAGGTTTCTGAGATGATCCTTGTAGGCAACCTCCAATTATGAAAAGTAGATCCCTAAATCAAGGGATGCCTTTGCATGCTGCCTTGGGAAAATCATACCATGCATGCAAATCAATTATTCTCAGTCCCGGAGGGAATTGGTCAACTCAACTACACATGTAAGTAACTGTTCAACTGCTGGGAGAAAATGCGCATTTCTGGAAGGGAGTTGGGCTGGTTGCCCAGGATATTTTCACAATTTCTAGGTACAGTAGCTGGCTGCTACCCACGATTGTGAAATTCCTGGGCTAAGAAGCCATGTTGGGAGGAATTGCGTAATTTTCTTGATGAAGCCTGACTGGCAGAAATACACAATTCTAGAGCCCATTAGGCTTCTAGACTGCATTGTGCAATTTCTAGAGGGAAGGCTAGTTTCCCTCTAGCATTGTACAATTTCTCGAGGGAGATGCTCAGCCTATAGCTGGATTAAGTCTGGAGGAACAACCGGTGAAGGGAATTAAATAAGATCTAATGGATAGGCTGTCATTTTGCAAGAAAATCACTGAAGCTTGAGTACCTGACAAAGCAAGACATGCTATTGTGAAAGGTTCGTAGGCAGGCCCCAAAACAAACCCAAGGAAAAATTTTAGAGGGTGGTTGTAGCTGCTACAACACTTTGCGCCACACTGGTAGAACTCCAGCTCTCTAAATGGACCTTGTTCATGAAAATCAAGTCTAACACCTCCGAGAGTATTATTTAGTTCTTAGCTCGCTTTGGTTTCCACACGTGCTATATTATAATATGTAGTATCTTCCAAGCCCTTAGTCGATTGACACACATTCCGAGTCAAGTAAAGATAGTTATTTTAATTGGGGTTGAGGGGTATATTGGTACACAAGCAATACAATCGTCAGATTCTTTTTTTCATCGCTAGTGTTGCTCCACTCCTAACATGTCTCGACAGTACCTCGGTGGACTCACATAAGAACACAAGCATGGCTCCACTACCAGTGAGCCTAGTCACTATATTGGTGGAGTTACTTGCATCACCTCTCTAGGTAGGAAGCCCTTGTCTTCTTTCACCTTATTTATTTTCATTTTTTCAAAAAAATTTCACATTTTCTTTTTTAATTTTTCATGTTCGTAACTGTGGATAACAAATTTATTTCATAGGCGAAAGAGGGATATCGACTTATTGAGAGTATAAGAGGTTGTTCCTACAGAGAAGTAGTTTATTATACATTTGACTTGCCTATTAAAGTTTTCTCCCTCACCTTACTCTACTTGACTGGGATGACAAGGATTAACCCAAAAACAACTGACTAGAGTAGGTGATACTAGTTAGCATGCAAGCATTGTGTTTTCACCAGGGTTTACCTCGAATAGTACATATTTTCCATTAATGTATCATGGAATGAAGACAACAAGTTATTGCATAAGAGAGAGGACAACATATAACCAAATGTTGATAGTTGTACAAGTCCTCTTGTACTTTCCCCAACTTGTTTCAGTAATCATACATGGTTTCATGTGAAATGAGCCTCCAAAAAAAACAAGAAAACAAACCGCAAAGCAAAGAAAAAGTATAAGAAAAAGTGAAAGCAAAGCGAGTAAGAAGATAAGAAAGTAGAGAAACAAACGGACAAATTAAGTCAGAAAACAAGCATGCAAGCTAACAAACTGAAATAAAACACTAGTCCTACTCCTAATATAACAATGCATGGGCCATCTCACATGAAGTGACAATTCCAATGTAGCTTCCAGTGCATTGGTTGGCCCATGTTAGTGAGGGCATTGTTCATGAACAAGACGGTTATGGGAACTAGAAAATAAGAAAGATGTAACAATGAAGACAAACACACTCCAAGTTTAAAAGCATCGATATAATGAAAATGAGTGAAAGTGCATGACATGCATTCCATGGAGTTGCCATGGTGTTGTGCTACATTGCCTACAAATGTTTAGTGTATGCTTTCTCTTCTCCATGAAGAGAAAGAAAACATGAGAAAGATAGACCACTTACATTGTGCATGTGTGCTTGTTGTCTAAGATTCCTTTGATGCATGAGTGATGTTGTCATTTAGTTCAAGTGGAGGAAGAAAAATCTGGGTGTTTGGTTGATCTTCAATGAAAAGCAGGGAGTGATGATGAGTCTTGAGAGTTTGAACAATTTCCTGAGCAGAAGTGAAACCAACCTCAGGACAACGAGGATCTTACATAACCATCATCTCGGGCTAAAGTTCCTTGACAGTCTGTAGCGTTTCAACTTCATTGACATATAGATCATTGTAGACTAGTGCCTTGGAAAAGTTAACAATGATTGCATCAACATAGTGATTGGATGAGGAAGTGGATAGATCACAACAACCAAGATCAAAAAATTCAGGATGTTTGTCGGCATCCTCATGATTTGATGAATCATGCAGAGGGGTAGATGGGAAACAAAGATGTTCACACTATGTGTTTTCAAGAAAGATAGACGATAGATTGGACAAATTTTCTAAAGAATATGTGTCCTCTCTGCACTATAATGAGAGACTAACATCCGACATCTCCCGTGAATTATTGAAAGCAAAAACATTCAACAATGGGTTTTCACAGGGGAAATCGATAGTGGCAGAATCACAAGGGATGTAAGGATAAAGCAGATGAGATGCGAATGGAAGGGAGTCATCCTTCACCATGGGTTATTCTTTAGATTCCCGCACAACCTCATCATGAATGATGGTGTAGATTGGATGCACAACACCAACTCTGTCTACAGCTTGATCCTCGTTCACAACAGGCGAGGAGTCTGAAATGGAAGAGAACAAGACAATACAATCTGTAGGATCAATAGAATTTGAGGATGGAGGATGAGGAAATGAATCCACGTGACAACCAACAGGCTTGCAAGCCAAATCTGTGTAGATATCAAAATCAGGTGGGGTGGGAGGATGTGACACTCCCACATATGTGGGTGCACAATATCCCACACCACTCCATGATGGTGGAGCTGTTTGATGAGGTGAAGGTGAAAATTTGCTTGTGACAACAACTGTGCCTGCATGTGAATGCGCAGCTCCATCATCAAAGTGTGTTGAGTGGGTTTGGATATGCATAGAAAATAGTCATATCTTCCATCAAGAAATTCTCAATCGATATCATCTTTGGGGAATTGCTATGCAAGATTACAAAAGCGTGTGTAAAACTGTTCAATGGATTCATCAGGTGCTTTTTGTAATTCCATAATTTCTTTGTTGAGTACTTTATAGTTAAAGTGATTGAAAGCACAATCTATCTCTACGACCAGATGAGAAAGAGAATGAATATGTTTTTTAGGCAGCATGGCACACCAGTGCATTGGTTGCCCTCAAATCATGTAGACAAACAACAACCAGATAATGTATTCTTCAAAGATTCCATGCCTTTCAGATGAGCCTACAACATCGACCACGTACCTAACCAAGCTTTGTGGCCTGGAGCATCATATGTTTTATGAGAGAATTTACTTGATATTTTCTGAGGTAATGAAATCATTTCCATAAGACATACACTCTGGAAGAGCAACTCAGTAGTTAGTCATGATAGATATGTAGAGATTCAAAACAAATGTGAGGACTCAGCTTGTCATCTGGCCCTCCTATGAGCACCATAATTTTGATGGTGCTAGAATCAGCAACATGTAAGGGGATCTCCCCGGTAAGAAGTCCCAGATAGACCTTAGACCGTTTGGTGTAGGAGTCCCAGCAGTGGGTCATATGGTAATGCCTTGACCGCGATTTAACACAGAGGCAAGTAAGATGTCCCTATTAGTAGAAAGGGTGTGGTAGTTGGAGTAAGTGAAGGAAGGTGCATGAAAGATTCTAACACACTGAGGGTGAAGTGAGTGTGTTGCTTGGAAACCTGTAATAGTACGTGGCTTCGAATGGAGCACACAAGCAAATATGCATCACAGGATGGAAAGAAAGCTAGCAAGAAATCCAAAGTGATGGTTAAACCAACAACACATTTCAGAAAGATCCATACATACATACACAAAAAATTCCATACATGCATCCGTAAGCAAACAAATACATATATCATTTAGAGTAAACCAGATAGCCTAGAATACAATACAACATATGCATGAAATGTGTTGGCTCTGTTATATTAATATGTGTAATCTCCAGTCATATAATATGTCCATGTCTATCCACTAGTTCTGACAACAGAATGTTATAGCCACAACCACCTACTCCTTCAAAGAGTTATACTAGCTCTACGCATTGGAGAAGCCAACGCTCATTACAATATTGTCCAAGCTCTCTCCAAGATAGTCTTATTAGAATCTTGGCTGACTAAAATCCTTTACAATGAGTTATAAGGTCCTATTTATAGAAAAGGGTGGGGTGACCACTGACATTCCCATTTGTGATAGTTCATCTACCCTCATGACTCTTCATCTATTCTAGGGTTGCTACATCGAACTATTAACACTTGAAATTCCACTTCGTAAGACATTACATTACAATACACATGTGCCCATGTGAAACAAAATTCTATCAGCAAGTCATGAAAGACATCACTAACACTAATCCGAATTGGATCCATAAAGAATGACTAACAAAGCCATGTATGTACCAGGTCAGGACAGACTTCAAAGAATTTAAAACAACAGTCAAAAACCCCTCTAAACCAGTGGCAGTGGCAACTAGCATGGAACGATGAGAACCTTGGCCAAAGCGCGCTGACCGAGGCCCATGGAGATTGCATGAGAGGCGAAATTAGCCCCTAGGAGGCCCAAATCGGGAAACATATAGAGTTCTTGATGCGTGATTTGCGTTGGGTGAAAACTCTCAAATTGGAGAAGCCTCGAGCACTTGTTCATGTGGGAGCTAAAATATCATGGGACAAAAGGCTAAGTGCTAATTGCGGGACCTGCTCCAAAGCTACCGGTATTGATCGGGGGCGTTCATGGGTGATAAGCACTTTTGATGGAAAAGGAGTGATTCCACTCAACGCCTAACGTGTGGCAAGCAGAGGAGGGAGGAAATTTCCACTCATCACACACTAACGGTTGAGCTAGTCAACCATGCGAGATGAGTGAATGCATCGGATCTCGGGGCTCCAGATCTAATGACTAAGATTGCGCCCAATGGAGAAGATAGAATTGACAATGGATTAAGCCATGATATGAAAGAATTTGAATTCTGAATTGACTGCCAAAGTGGTAGAAGACTCATTCTATGACATAACCAAAGAATTGAACCGATGAAAGTGGCCATCCCTGTGAGCCTGATGATGACACCAAAATAGGGAACACCAAGCGAAGCTATGGTAGGAAAATCGATGAAGGGGGAAGAGGAAGTGAATTTCCATGAGCTTGAATGGCTTTAAAGCCATGTACAGACCAAACAGAGAGAGAGAGAGAGAGAGGAGTCAAGAACCGAAATACGGAACATCGAAGACAAGAATACAGAGAAGAGAAGAACCAATGAAGCAAAAAGAAAAAGGAAGGTAGAGGGCCAAGCTGACCAAAGGTAGTGTCAAGCACTAGAGAGCTTGAGAAATTCAAGCCATCCTTGATAGGATTTGTCAAACCTAAGAGGTCAAAGAGTTGGCAAGGAAAAGAGTCTGTGTACTCTAGTGGCTTGGGAAATCCAAGAACCACCCTGCCAAGCCAATCTATTTCGGGACACTCATATTGAGCTCCTTCCTTGTAATTATTTGCTTCAAGGCACAATAAAAGGAAGGCCACCACTGAGAGCTAGACCGGAGATGTAGCCCTGGAGGATAGGGTGAAATCCTTATTAATTTCTTGTGTTCTTGTATTTGCTTACTGTATTTCTCTGCTGTTTTCCAATTTTAATTGTCTATGTATTTGCAATCTGATAGATCCGTTTCTTAAATAACATAGACATGCACACCGAAATATGAGTCTATAATACCCTCATTTAATAATTCTTAACTGAGGTCACTCATTGGGTGATTATCAGATCAAGTTATATCAGAGCTTTAGGCTGTAAGGTTAGACAAGCTTATGTTGGTTTAGCTATTGAATTCTCTCTAGATCAAAGCCCAAATTAGGAGAAGGAAAGTTGGTCAAAACTAATCCTGAAATTAGGAGAGTGTATCCTTGAAAGACAATGTCAGAGGAAGGTTCTGTGGGGCCAGACCCTCTATTCATAGAAAGTTTCCTAGCTATAAAGTATATGGTAAAAGAAATGTATAGGGACTTTAGAAAGCATAAGGATGAAGATTCATCAGGTTCTAAACAAGATAAAGAAGAAGAAGAATCTGATAACCGTGACCACTCAAAAGGAAAAGGGAAAGAGGAAAACTTTATCACACCTCCTAATAGCCTTGTGCATAATAAGAAAGCATCTTTGATTAAGCTAGATTTTAAATTCGACTTGCCTATATATGATTGAGAGTTAAATGCTAAAAAATTGGACAATTGGATTAGACAAATTGATGTGTATTGCAGAGTGTAAAACATCGACTCAGACAAGAGCAAAATTTAGCTGGCAAGCCTACGCCTAGGAGGCACTACCTTGGTTTGGTGGGAAGGTAGAACCCATGCTGACATGAAAAGATATGGTAAGACTATCTCCATCTGGAGTGACTTTGTTTCTGCAATCAAGAAGCAGTCCTATCAATTGGTATACATGCCAGAAGCCATGATGAGTTGGCAAACTCTTTGGTAGCTAAAAGGGTCAAGTGTGCAAGGGTACACTTAAGAATTTAGAAAGAGAGCATTGATTCTAGTGATCTCATTAAACTCACTAAAGACTCTTTTGAAGTACATTGATGGTCTACACAGCTAGAATGAGGCATAACATCCTCATGTTTAATCCCACTAGTATAGATGAGCTTTCTGTAAAAGCTACTCATCTAGAAGCTAGAGGAAAGAATGGAAATCCAGAAGTTGGGGGACCATCCCAACCCACTGCAAGCAAGAGCAAGGAGAAAAGAAATAAAAAATGGAAAGCAAGGAAGGCTAACACTGCACAGAAATGCAAAGCTTTTTGCACTCACTGTAAAAAGGATGGGCATGATGATGAGCATTGTTGGATTTTGCATCTAGAGCTGAGACCTAAGAAGTCCCAGGGAAAAAATAAGAATACTGTTGTATCTATTTAGAAATATTTAGGGTTAGACTCGGGAGATGAAACAACCATTGCAGCCATAGGTATAAAAGGTAAGAATTCTGAAGCATCTACTAGTAATTCTGCTCAATCTGTTACTGATGAAGAACATTAGAGAAAAAGAGATGAGCTTCTCCATATTCGAGTTGTTTCCAAACATAAAAAGATTGATACTTTGTTTGATAGTGGCTCACAAGTAAATTTGATTTCTGAAGTAATTGTAAAGAAATTGGGATTAGCAACTACATCTCACAAGAAACCATACCCATTAGGATGGTTGAATGATAAAGCACAACTACAAGTGACTAGACAGTGCAAACTCAAGTTTTCTTTTGGGTCAGCATTTGTAGATGAGGTTGAGTTAGACATAATTTCTTTCAATATATGTGGAATTTTTTTAGGGAGTCCTTACTTGTATGATAGAAAAGCCATTTTCTATAGAGCTGAGGACAAGTATCTACCTGTTAAAGATGGAATCAAATACTTTGTAAGAGCTCACAAGCTCAAGAATAATTATACTCTCATAAACTCAGGGAAGATCAAAAGAATCATAGATTGATGCAAACAATTCTTACTAATGGTTTTAAAATAAGAGAAACATGGTGAAACCATTGCATTTGAGGGCTGTAATGCTAAGCAACAAGCTGATATAGAAAAGATTGTTTCAGAGTATCATGTCCTGTTTCAGGAACCTAAAGGTCTACCACCCAAAAAGGAAATAGTGCATGATATTGTTTTACAGCAAGATGTTCCATTGCCTAACATTGGAATGTACAGGTTGTCTGCTTTAGAGAATGTTGAAATCAAGAAGCAAGTGTAGGAGTTGCTCGAGAAGGGGTTCATCAGGCCTAGCACATCACCATGTGGGTCACCAATCATTTTGGTGAGAAAGAAAGACGGCTCATGGAGAATGTGCATTGACTACCGAGCACTAAATAAGATAACAATAAAAAATCATTATCCCCTTCCTCACATAGATGATATTTTAGATCAATGAAAGGAAGCTATCTATCTCACAAAGCTAGATTTGCGTAGTGGATACCATCAGGTCAGAGTTGCAGAGCAAGATGCATGGAAGACTGCTTTCAAAAAGAAGCAGGGATTGTATGAGTGGTTGGTTATGGCTTTTGGCTTGGCCAATGCCCCTACTACTTTCATGAGATTAATGAATGATGTACTCAGAGCTTTTCTTGATGATTTCGTTATTGTGTATTTGGATGACATTCTGATTTTTAGTAAAACGTGGGAAGAAAACTTAAAACATCTTAAGTAGATATTAGATGTTTTGAAAAGAGAAAAGCTTTATGTTAAACTCTCAAAATGTTAATTTGGAAAAATATCTCTAAATTATTTGGGTCATATAGTAGGGGGTGGTGAATTGATTATAGATCCCTCTAAAGTGGCATTCATTGTAAACTGGCCTAAACCCAAGTCTACTACATAAGTGAAAAGATTCTGAGGAGCAACACAATATTGGAGGAAGTTCATCTCTAGCTTTTCCTCAATTACAGTTCCCTTACATGCTTTGACAGGATTGAACAAGGTGTTTTAGCGGGGAGGCAAACATCAAAAAGACTTCGATACCTTGAAAGAAAAGATTAGTACAACACCTGTACTAGCATTGCCTGATCTACAAAGACCATTTGAGATCTAAATGGATGCTAGTGACTATGCCATGGGAGCAGTGTTGACACAACACACTAAACCCATATGTTATCATTTTGAGACTTTTAATCCTACAGTAGTTACCTATCCTACATATGATAAAGAATTGTATGCATTAGTTCAGAGTGTGAAAAAGTGGAAACATTATTTAGTGGTCAAAGAGATAGTAATACATACTGATCATCAACCACTTCAATATCTACACTCACAGAATAATTTGTAGCAATCAAGACATTACAGGTGGATGGGTTTTCTACAACAGTTTCATTTGGTCATTAGGTATAAAAATGTCATACACAACAAAGTTGCAGACATGTTATCTAGACCCATTATAAATACATCTAATATACTTAAGCATAATTCTATACTACATGAAAGTTACATTGGACAATATCCTCAAGATATAGACTTTAAAGTTGTATATGCAACTTTGAGTCAAGGCAGAAAGGTAGAAAAACTGGATTATCATGTGAAGGACCGACTCTTGTATCATTGTGGGAAACTCTACACTCCACAAATAGAGAGAGTAAAGATAAACAGAGAGGCACACACTTCTTTGGTATCATGTCACTTTGGTGTAAGTAAAATAGTTGCGCAGTTGCAAAGATTTTTTTATTGGATGAAAATGAATGAGACAATTTCTAGATATGTAAGAGGGTGTACTATGTGTTCAAAAAGCAAGCCCAGGAATAAAAAACTAGGCCTGTAAACTCCATTACCAGTTCCTTCTCACCCTTGGGAAAGTGTTTCCATGGATTTTGTTGGAGGACTGCCTGAGTCTAGAAATGTTCATGATTATCTTTATGTGGTTGTGGATAGGTTCAGAAAAATGTTCATTTTGATACCTTGTAATAAGCAGATTACAACTGAACAAATTGAAAAGCTATTCTTTGGTCATGTATGGGTTCATTTTGGGTTACCCACTTCTATTGTATCTGATTGAGACACCTGATTTGTGGGGAAGTTTTGGTCAAGTCTATGGGAGTTGATGGACACACAATTGAAGAAAAGCACAACTTTTCATCCACAAACCAATGGCTGGATAGAAGTAGTTAACAGGACAGTGATCTAGTTACTCAAAGGATATTGCAGCAAACATCCTAAGCTTTGGGATGAACATTTGTGTTATGTGCAGCATGCTAACAATGGAGAAAAACACTCTTCTACATAGACATCTCCTTTGAGACCTATTTTGGTTTCGCACCAAGGTCTCCTTTGGATTTTTTCTTTGGTAAAGATACCACAGTTGATGGATACAATGATGTGGACAAGGCAACAAAGTTCATTGAAGTGATCTAGGAGATCCACCAGGCAGTACAGGAATAGCTGGAAAAGGGCCAAGCCAGATGCAAGGCTAGTTATGACAAGCATCAGATGGAGCATAGTTTTCAAGTTGGAGACCAGGTCAACTGCATGTTCAACTCCAGTTGCACTTAATGCGCATCATCTGTCAACTGCATGTTCAAATATATTACATCTAGTGTATTTGTGTGACTACTCCATCCAACTCGTCTGCTAACATGAACATGGTCTTCTTAGATGTGGTCGAATTGACAACACACTACATGTTCAATTCCAGTTGCACTTGATTATTTTGTTTGCCTCAGTGAGTGTACTGAATGGGTTTGATCATATGTGTGACCATGATGACATGCACGTTGTTGAACTCCCTTGCATCCGATCAACAACATTGATCACCATGTCTTCTATGTGCCAACCGTTGGGATCGATACTTAACTTCTATGGGTGTAGCTTCATCCATGGGTGCATGATGTGCATGTTGTTGTACTCGTTGTTCCTTTAGTTGTTTCTTGAGCACATGAAACTCCTTCTTTCTTCTATTCTCTACCTTCATGTGATCTTCATGTCGCGCCATCATCTTATAGCCCGAGTCTCCAAATTTTCTTTCACCACAAGTGGATCTGTTTGGGCTTGCAACTTTGTTTAGCCTCTGTGTTTTCAATAACCTTCCTCTTGCATTCACTACATCTGGTATGTCGCCTTCAACGGTTGTTCATGATGTTTCTTGCTATGATGTTACTGTTGTCATATCTTGAGGTCCTTTTATATGAACAATTTGATGTCTTCATGGGTAGGTAGGTCCATCGACACTTAATCAACTGCATCCCCAAGTTTTCTCTGAACGATGTCTTCGAATTTGCTCTCTTGGAAATCATTGTACCTGTACTGGTGAGGGGCAGATGAAAACATGTGATTCCTGGATACATGGCGACACTCATGGAAATAAATTTGTTAGTCAAAAAACTTGAGAACTGACTTGCAACATACCTCTATGATTGATCATGAAGGTTGTGCAATTTCCACTGGGAGGTCGAGAGACTGACTACCAAGACTACACAAGGCACAGTCTAGGTAACTGGGAGACTGACTGACTATTGGTACTAGACAATACATAGCCCTGTCTAGCTAGTGACTATTGGAATTGCATAATGCCAACTGGAAATGGTTGCAGGCTCAGTGACTGAATTGCCGAATTTTCTGGGCTAGTAGTCACTATCCCTAAAAATTGCGTAATGTAAGGTTGGAGGATAGTCACAAGGCATAAATTCCCATTTCTTGAGAGGAAGACAAAGCATTCCTACTCAGGATTTCACAATGTTTCCTTGGTGATACTAAGTTTAATCATAAGTGAATGATTGTGAATGAAAATGGTGAATCACAAATTCAAAAAATGGAACAACATGCATGTGGGTGAGGCAAGTCACCGAATCGGCAACTGCTTGTGAAAAATAGTTTCATGCATCTGACATTAGTGCGATCTTAACGAAAACTGAAATGCTGCTATTACAAGCTAGTATGTATCAAAATGACAACAATCGCTCACTGAAATCTAGTAGAAAACATTCTACGAAGTGAAACACAAAAAGTGCCACAAATGCAACACAAAACATGGGAAGCGGGTTCACCCCAAAACATCTAAATTGAATGTGCCAACAACTCCTAAATATGATGTGGGATGTCAGAGATGCAAGATTGATGTTAGGAATTAGATCTGCAGCATCTGGTTCATACATTTTGATAAAATCAAAGATGTGACATGCATGCCACTAATCTAGGAAGAGCGACACTTGGTGGGAGGTTTCTGAGATGATGCTTGTAGGAAACATCCAACTACTAAAAGTATATCCCTAAATCAATGGATGCCTTTGGATGCTACCTTGCGAAAAAAAGACCATGTATCCAAATCAGTTATTCTAGGTCCAGGAGGGAACCAATCAACTCAACTGCATATGCAAGCAGCTGCTCAACTACTGGGAGAAAATGCACATTTCTAGAAGGGAGTTGGGATGGCTTCCCAGGATATTTGCACAATTTCTAGGTAGAGTAGCTGGTTGCTACCCACAATTGTGCAATTCTTGGGCTAAGAAGCCCTGTTGGGAGGAATTGCATAATTTTCTCGATGAAGCTTGACTGGCAGAATTGCACAATTCTGGAGCCCATTAGGCTTCTAGATTGAATTTTGCAATTTCTGGAGGGAAGGCTAGTTTCCCTCCAGCATTGTACAATTTCTAGAGGGAGATGCTCAGCCTATAGCTGGACCAAGTCTGGAGGAACAACTGATGAAGGGAATGAAACAAGATTTAATGGATAGGCTGTCATTTTGCAAGAAAATCACTGAAGCGTGAGTACTTGACGAAGCAAGAAATGCTATTGTGAAAGGTTTGTAGGCAGGCCCCAAAACGAACGTAAGGAAAAATTTTGGAGGGTGGTTGTAGCTGCCACAACACTTTGTGCCACACTAGTAGAACTCTAGCTCTCTTAATGGACCTTGTTCATGAAAAGAAAGTCTAACACCTCTGGAAATATTATTCAGTTCTCAGTTCGCTTTGGTTTCCACACGTGCTATATTATAATATGTAGTATCTTCCAAGCCCATGGTCAATTGACACACATTCCAAGTCAAGTCAAGATAGTTATTTTAATTGGGGTTGAGGGGTATATTGGTACACAAGCAATACAATCGTCAGATTCTTATTTCCATATGTCGTGTTGCTCCACTGCTAACATGCCTCGACAGTACCTCGGCAGAGTCACATAAGAACACAAGCATGGCTCCACTGCCAGTGAGCCTAGTCACTATCCTGGTGGAGTGACTTGCATCACCTTTCTAGGCAAGAAGCCTTTCTCTTTTTTCACCTTATTTATTTTCATTTTTTCAAACATTTTTCACATTTTCATTTTTCATTTTCATGTTCGTAACTGTGGATAACACTTATTTATTTCAGAGGCAAAAGAGGGATATCAACTTAATGAGAGCATAAGAGGTTGTTCCTGCAGAGAAGTAGTTTATTATACCTTTGACTTGCATGTTGAAGTTTTCCCCCTCAACTTACTCTACTTGACTAGGATGACAAGGATTAACCCAAAAACAACTGACTAGAGTAGGTGATACTAGTTACTGTGCAAGCATTGTGTTTTCACCAAGGTTTACCTCGAAAAGTACATATTTTCCAATGATGTATCATGGACTGAAAACAACAAGTTATTGCATAAGAGAGAGGACAACATATAACCAATTGTTGATAGTTGTACAAGTCCTCTTGTACTTTCCCCAACTTGTTTCAATAAGAATACATGGTTTCATGTGAAATGAGCCTCCAAACAAAACAAGAAAACACACCACAAAGCAAAGCAGAAGTAGAAGAAAAATTGAAAGCAAAGTGAGTAAGAAAACAAGAAAGCGGAGAAAAAAACTGACAAATTAAGTCAGAAAACAAGCATGCAAGAAAACAAACTAAAAGAAAACACTAGTCCTACTCCTAATATAACAATGCATGGGCCATTTCACATGAAGTGATACTTCCAATGTAGCTTCCAGTGCATTCATTGGCCCATGTTGGTGAAGACATGGTTCATGGAAAAGACAGTTATGCGAACGAGAAAATAAGAAAGATGTAACGATGAAGACAAACACACTCCATGTTTAAAAGCATCCATAGAATGAAAATGAGTGAAAGCACATGACATACATTCCATGGAGTTCCAATGGTGTTGTGCTACATTGCCTACAGATGATTAGTGTATGCTTTCTCTTTTCCGTGACAAGAAAGAAAACTTGAGAAAGGTAGACAACTTACATTGTGCATGTGTGCTTGCTGTCTAAGATTCATCGGATGCATGAACGATGTTGTCGTTTAGTTCAAGTGGAGCAAGAAAAATTCGGGTGTTTGGTTGATATTCAATGCAAAGCAAAGAGTGATGACGAGCCTTGAGAGTTTCAACAATTTCCTGACCGGAAGTGAAACCAACCTCAGGACAACGAGGATCTTACATAACCATCATCTCGGTCTGAAGTTCCTTGACAGTCTGCGGCGTTTCGACTTCATTAATAGATAGATCATTGTAGACCAGTGCCTTGGAAAAATTAACAATGATTCAATCAACATAGTGATCGGATGAGGAAGTGGATAGATCACAACAACCAAGATCAAAATAATCAGCATGTTTGTCGGCATCCTCGTGATTTGATGAATTGTGTAGAGGGGTAGATGGGAAACAAAGATGTTCGCACTATGTGTTTTCAAGAAAGATAGATGACAGATTGGACAAATTTTCGAAGGAAGATGTGTCCTTTCTGCACTATAATGAGAGACTAACATCCGACATCTCCTGTGAATTATCGAAAGCAAAATCATTTGAAAATGGGTTTTCACAGGGGAAATCGACAGTGGTATAATCACAAGGGATGTAAGGATAAAGTAGATGAGACGCGAATGGAAGGGAGTCATCCTTCACCGTGGGTTATTCTTTAGATTCCTGCACACACCCATCATGAATGATGGTGTAGATTGGTTTCACAACACCAACTCTGTCTACAGCTTGATCCTCGTCCAGAATAGGTGAGGAGTCCGAAATGGAAGAGAACAAGAGAATACAATCCAAAGGATCAACAAAATGTGAGGATGGAGGTTGAGGGAATCAATCCACGTGACAACCATCAAGCTTGCAATCTAAATCTGTGCAGATATCAAAAGTAGGTGGGGTGGGAGGATGTGACAGTCCCATAGATGTGTGTGCACAATATCCCACACCACTCCATGGTTGTGGAGCTACTTGATGAGGTGAAGCTGAAAAATTGCTTGTGATAACAATTGTTCCTCCTGTGAATGCACAGCTCCATCACCAAAGTGTGCTGAGTGGGGTTTGGATATGCATAGAAAATACTCATATCTTCCATCAAGAAATTCCCAATCAATATCACCTTTGGGGAATCGGTATGCAAGATTACAAAAGAATGTGTAAAACTGTTCAACGGATTCATGAGGTGATTTTTGTAATTCCATAATTTATTTCTTGAGTACCTTATAATTAAAGTGATTGAAAGCATGATCTATCTCTACGACCAGGTGAGCAAGAGAATGAATATGTTTTTCAGGCAACATGGCACACTAGTGCATTGGTGCATTGGTGTAGACAAACAACAAGTAGGTCATGTATTCTTCAAAGATTTGATGCCTTTTAGATGAGCCTACAACATCGACCACATGCCTGACCAAGGCTACGTGGCCTGGAGCATCATATGTTTTATGAGACAATTTACTCGAGATGTTTTCCAAGATAATGAAATCATTTCCATAAGACATACACTTCGAAAGAGGAACTGAGTAGTTAGTCCTGATAGATATGTAGAGATTCAAAACAAATTTGAGGACCCAACTTGTCATCTGGCCCTCCTTCGAGAACCATAATTTTGATGGTGCTAGACCCGGCAACATGTAAGGGGATCTCCCCAGTAAGAAGTCCCAGTTAGACCTCATACTGTTTGGTGTGGAAGTCCTAGTAGTGGGTCGTATGGTAATGCCTTGACCAAGATTCAACACGGAGGCAAGTAATATGTCCCTATTACTAGAAAGGGTGTGATAGCTGGAGTAAGTGAAGGAAGGTGCATGAGAGATTCTAACACACTGAGGGTTAAGTGAGTGCACCACTTGGAAACCTGTAATAGCACATGGCTTGGAATGGAACACATGAGCAAATATGCATCACAAGATGGAAAGAAAGTTAGCAAGCAATCCAAAGTGATGGTTAAACCAACAACACATTTCAGAAAGATCCATACATACTTACACAAAAAATTCTATACATGCGTCCGTAAGAAAACAAATACATATATCATTTAGAGTAAACCAGATAGCCTAGAATACAATACAACATATGCGTGAAACGTGTTGGATCTGTTATATTAATAAGTGTAATTTCCAGTCATATAATACATCCATGCCTAACCACTAGTTATGAAAGTGGAACGTTACCGCCAAAACCACCTACTCCTTCAAAGAGTTATACTAGTTCTACGCATTGGAGAAGCTAACGCTCATTACAATACTGTCCAAGCTCTCTCCAAGATAGTCTTATCAAAAGCTTGGCTAACTAAAAGCCTTTACAATGAGTTAAAAGGTCCTATTTATAGGAAAGGGTGGGGTGACCCTTGACATTCCCATTTGTAACAGTTCATCTACCCTCATGACTCTTCATCTATTCTAGGGTTGCTACATTGAACTATAAACACTTGAAATTCCACTTCATAAGACATTACATTACAATGCACATGTGCCCATGTGAAACAAAATTCCATCAACAAGTCATGCAAGACATCACTAACACTGATCCAAGTTGGATCCATAAAGAATGATAAACAAATCCATGGATGTACCAGGTCGGGACAGACTTCAAAGAATTTAAAACAGTGATCAAAAACACCTCTAAAATAGTGGCAGCGGCAGCCAACATGGACGACGAGGACCTCGGTCAAAGTGCACTGACCGAGCCCCATGGAGATTGCGCGTGAGGCGAAATTAGCCCATGGGAGGCCCGGATCGGGAAACATAAAGAGTTCTTGATGCGTGATTAGTGCTAGGAAAAAACCCTGAAATTGGAGAAGCCCCGAGCACTCTTTTGTGTGGGAGCCAAAAAATCATGGGACAAAAGGCTAAGCGCTAATGGCGGGACCTACTCCGAAACCAGTGGTATTGATTGGGAGAATTCATGGGCGGTAGGCACTCTTGATGGAAAAGAGTGATTCCAATGAGCGCCTAATGCGTGGCAAGCAAAGGAGAGAGGAAATCACTGCTCATCACATGCTAATGGTTGAGCTAGTCAATCATGCAAGATGAGCGAATGGCATCGGATTTGGGGGCTCCAGATCTAACGACTGAGATCGCACCCGATGGAGAAGACAAAATTGATGAGGGATTAAGCCACAATATGAAAGAATTTGAATTCTGAATTGACGGCCATGATGGAAAAAGACTCATTCCATGACGTAATTGAAGAATTGATCCGACGAAATAGGCTATCACAGTTCACAGGAGGAAAAGTGGTCATCCCTGTGAGCGTGATGATGACACCGAAATAGGGAACACCAAGCGAAGCTGTGGCAGGAAAATCGATGGAGGGGGAAGGGGAAGTGAACTGCCATGAACTCGAATGGCTTTAAAGCCATGTACATATCAGGAACAGAGAGAGAGAGGAGTGGGGAACTAAAAGACGAAACACTGAAGACAAGAGGATAGAGAAGAGAAGAATCAGTGAAGGAAAAATCAAAAGGAAGGCAGAGGGCCAAGCTGACCAAAGGTAGTGTTGAGCACTAGAGAGCTTGAGAAATTCAAGACATCCCTGAGAGGATCTGTAAAGCCAGAGAGGTCAAAGAGCTAGCAAGGAAAAGAGTCTACATACTCTAGTGGCTTGGGAAATCCAAGAACCACCTTACCAAGAGAATCTATTTTGGGAGACTCATATTGAGCTCCTTCCTTGTAATTCTCTGCTTCAAGACACAATAAAAAGAAGGCTGCCACTGAGAGCTAGACCGGAGATGTAGCCCTGGAGGATAGGGTGAACTCGTTATTAATTTCTTGTGTTGTTGTATTTGCTTACTATATTTCTCTGTTGTTTTCCAATTTTAAGTGTCTATGTATTTGCAATTTGATAGATCTGTTTCTTAAATAACATAAACATGCACACCGACATATAAGTCTATAATACCTTCCTTTAATAATTCTTAACTGAGGTCACTGATTGTTTGATTATCAGATCAAGTTATATCAGAGCTTTAGGCTGTAACATTATACAAGCTTATGTTGGTTTAGCTATTGAACGCTCTCTAGATCAAAGCTTAAATTAGGAGAAGGAAAGTTGGTCGAAGCTAATCCTAAAATTGAGAGAGTCTATCCTCAATGGACAATGTCAGAGGAAGGTTCTATGGGGCCAGACCCTCTATTCATAGAAATTTTCCTAGCTATAAAGTCTATGGTTAAAGAAATGTATAGGGACTTTAGAAAGCATAAGGATGAAGATTCATCATGTTCTAAACAAGATAAAGAAGAAGAATAATCTCATAACCATGACCACTCAAAAGGAAAAGGGAAAGAGGAAAACTTTCTCACACCTCCTAATAGCCTTGTGCATAATAAGAAAGCATCTTTGATTAAGTTATATGTTAAATTTGAATTGCCTATATATGAAGGAGAGTTGAATGCTAAAAAATTGGACAATTGGATTAGACAAATTGATGTGTATTGCAGAGTGCAAAACATCGACTCAGACAAGAGAAAAATTCAGCTTGCAAGCCTACGCTTAGGAGCCACTGCCTTGGTTTGGTGGGGAGGTAGAACCCAAGCTGACATTAAAAGACATGGTAAGACTATCTCTATCTGGAGTGACTTTGTTTCTTTAATCAAGAAGCAATTATATCCATTGACCTACATGCCACAAGCCATGATGAGTTGGCAAACTCTTCGGCAGTTAAAAGAGGAAAGTGTGCGAGGGTACAGTCAAGAATTTAGAAAGAGAGAATTGATTCTAGGGATCTCATTAGACTCACCAGAGACTCTTTTGAAGTACATTGGTGGTTTACACAGCTACATGAGGCATACCATCCTCATGTTTAATCCCACTAGTATAGTTGAGGTATCTGTACAAGCTACTCATCTAGAAGCTAGAGGAAAGAATGGAAATACAGAAGTTGGGAGACCATCCCAACCCACTGCAAGCAAGAGCAAGGAGAGAAGAAAGAAAAAATGGAAAGCAAGGAAGGCTAACACTGCACAGAAATGCAAAGCTTCATGCACTCACTATAAAAAGGATGGGCATGATGATGAGAATTGTTGGATTTTGCATCCAGAGTTGAGACCTAAGAAGTCCGAGGGTAAAAAGAAGAATACTACCACAGCTATTCCAAAAGATTTGGGGTCTGACTCGGGAGATGAAACAATCATTGTAGCCATAGGTATAAACGGTAAGAATTCTGAAGCATCTACTAGTAATTATGCTCAATCCGTTATAGATGAAGAACATGAGAGAAAAAGACATGAGCTTTTCCACGTTCGAGTTCTTTCCAAACATCAAAATATTGATACTTTGTTTGATAGTGGCTCACGAGTAAATTTGATTTCTGAAGCAATTGTAAAGAAATTGGGATTAGCAACTACATATCACAAGAAACCATATCCATTACGATGGTTGAATGATAAAGCACAACTACAAGTGACTAGAGAGTGCAAACTCAAGTTTTCTTCTGGATTAGCATTTGTAGATGCGGTTGAGTTAGACATAATTCCTTTGGATATATGTGGAATTGTTTTAGGGAGTCCTTAATTGTATGATAGAAAAGATTTTTTCTATAGACATGTGAACAAGTATCTACTTGTTAAAGGTGGAATCGAATACTTTGTAAGAGCTCACAAGCTGAAGAATAATTATACTCTCATAAACTCAAGGGAGATGAAAAGAATGATAAACTCATGCAAACAATTCTTAGTAATGGTTGTAAAAGAAAAGAAACCTGATCAAACCAACGTATTTGAGGGCTATAATGCTAAGCAACAAACTGATATAGAAAAGATTGTTTGAAAATATCATGTCCTGTTTTAGGAACCTAAAGGTCTACCACCCAAAAAGGAAATAGTGCATGATATTTTTTTGCAACAAGATGTTCCATTGCCTAACATTGGAATGTACATGTTGTCTACTTTAGAGAATGTTGAAATCAAAAAGCAGGTGTAGGAGTTGCTCGATAAGTGGTTCATTAGGCCTAGCACATCACCATGTGTTTCACCAGTCATTTTGGTGAGAAAGAAAGATGGCTCGTGGAGAATGTGCATTGACTACCGAGCACTAAATAAGATAACAATAAAAAATCATTATCCCCTTCCTCGCATAGATGATCTTTCAGATCAATTAAAGGAAGCTATATATTTCACCAAGCTAGATTTTCATAGTGGATACCATCAGGTCAGAGTTGCAGAGAAAGATGCATGGGATACTGCTTTCGAAACAAAGCAAGGATTGTATCAGTGGCTGGTTATGCCTTTTGGATTAACCAATGCCCCTGCTACTTTCATGAGATCAATGAATGATGTACTCAAGGCTTTTCTTGATGATTTCGTTATTGTGTATCTGGATGACATTATGATTTTTAGTAAAACGTGGGAGGAACACTTAAAGCATGTTAAGTAGACATTAGATGTTTTGAAAAGAGAAAAACTTTATGTTAAACTCTCAAAATGTGAATTTGGCAAAACATCTTTAAATTATTTGGATCATATAGTAGGGGGTGGTGAATTGAATATAGATCCCTCTAAAGTGGCATACATTATAAACTGGCCTAAGCCCAAGTTTGCTACATAAGTGAGAAGCTTCTTAGGAGCAGCACAATATTGGAGGAATTTCATCTCTAACTTTTCCTCAATTGTAGTTCCCTTACATGCTTTGACAGGATTGAACAAGGTGTTTCAGCAGGGAGGCACACCTCAAAAAGCCTTCGACAGCTTGAAAGAAAAGATTAGTACAACACCTGTACTAGCACTGCCTGATCTACAAAGACCATTTGAGATCTAAATGGATGCCAGTGACTATGTCGTGGGAGAAGTGTTCACACAGCACAGTAAACCCATATGTTATCATTCTAAGACTTTTAATCCTGCAGTAGTTAACTATCCTACATACGATAAAGGGTTGTATGCATTAGTTCAGTGTGTGAAAAAGTGGAAACATTATTTTGTGGCAAAAGAGAGAGTAATACATACTAATCATCAACCACATCAATATCTAGACTCACAGAATAAGTTGTAGCAATCAATACATTACAGGTGGATGGGTTTTCTACAACAGTTTCATTTGTTAATTAGGTATAAAAAGGGCATACACAACAAATTTGCATACATGTTATCTAGATCCATTATAAATACATCTACTATACTTAAGCATAATTACGTACTACATAAAAGTTACATTGGACAATATGCTCAAGATATAGACTTTAAGAATGTATATGCAACTTTGAGTCAAGGTAAAAAGGTAGAAGAATTGGATTATCATGTGAAGGACCGACTCTTGTATCATTGTGGGAAACTCTACATTCCATAAACAGAGAAAGTAAAGATAATCAGAGAGGCACACACTTCTTTGATATCAGGTCACTTTGGGGTAAGTAAAATAGTTGCGTAGTTGCAAAGATTTTGTTATTTGATGAAAATGAATGAGACAATTTCTAGATATGTAAGAGGGTGTACTATGTGTGCAAAAAGCAAGCCCAGCAATAGAAAACTATGCCTGTAAACTCCATTACCACTTCCTTCTCATGCTTGGGAAAGTGTTTCCATGGATTTTGTTCGAGGACTACCTAAGTGTAGAAAATGTCATGATTATCTTTATGTGGTTGTGGACAGGTTCAACAAAATGTGCATTTTGATACCTTGTAATAAGCAGATTATAGCTGAACAAATTGCAAAATTGTTCTTTGAACATGTATGGGTTCATTTTGGGTTACCCCTTCTATTGTATCTGATTGACACACCCGATTTGTGTGGAAGTTTTGGTCAAGTCTACGGGAGCTGATGGAAACACAATTGAAGAAAAGCACAACTTTTCATCCACAAACCGATGGCCAGAGAAAAGTAGTTAACGGGACAATGATCCAGTTACTCAGACGATATTGTAGCAAACATCCTAGGCTTTGGGATGAACATTTGTGTTATGTGCAACATGCTTATAACAGAGCAAAACACTCTTCTACACATAGATCTCCTTTTGAGACATATTTTGGTTTCACACCAAGGTCTCCTTTGGATTTTATCTTTGGTAAAGATATCATAGTTGATGGATACAATGATGTGGACAAGGCAACCAGGTTCACTGAATCAATCCAGGAGATCCACTAGGCAGTACAAGAATAGCTGGAAAAGGGCCAAGGCAGATACAAGGCTACGCATGACAAGCATCAGATGGAGCATAGTTTCCAAGTTGGAGACCAGGTCTGGTTGTATATCAGCAAGGACATGATGGAATGTGAAGGTAAAAAGCAAAATCCTATCAAGTATGGACCTTTTAAGATACCTGAGAAGATTGGTGAAAATTCTTTCCGCCTTGATCTACCAGCTTACATGCACATCTACTCAGTCATGAATGCAGATTGCTTGAGATTGTTTAAACCTTCAATGATTGAGGATCCTGAAGAGCAAATTCAATTGCCTTCTATTGATGACCTACTACCTGAATATCTGAATGAATTGTAGGAAGATGCAGTCTTGGATAGGAAGGTGAGGACAATGTTCAGAGGAGATGTTGAGTACCTTAGAATTGGACTCAAAGGTTCGAAGCCGAGCAGTGTAAAGTGGACTGAGATTGGTCAAGTGAGACAACAGTACCCTCACTTAGTCGATGCTTGAAAGAAAACAAACTTTTGGTTGTCCAAAATCTTTTCAGTGGCAAGGCCATGATCAAAGTTGGATCCATAAATAATGATTAATAGAGCCATGGCTGTACCAGGTTAAGACAAACTTCAAAAAATTTAAAACAGTGATCAAAAACACCTCTGAACTAGTGGCAGTGGCAACCAACATGGAATGATGAGGACCTCAATCAAAGCACACTGATAGAGGCCCATGGAGACTACGTGGGAGGTGAAATTAGCCCGTGGAAGGCTTGGATGCGGAAACAAAGGGAGTTTTTGATGCGCGACTAGCACTTAGCGCTAATTGTGCATCACTGGGCAAAAATGCTCAAATTGGAGAAGCCTCGAGCACTCAGTCGTGTGGGAGCCGGAAAGCCATGGGATAAAAGACTGAGTGCTAAAGGTGGGATCCACTCCAAAACCGGTAGTATTGATCAGGGGCATTCATGGGCAGTAAGCAGTTTTGATGGAAAAGGAGCGATTCCACTCAACGTCTGACACGTGGCAAGTGGAGGAGAGAGGAAATTTCTACTCATCGTGCACTAACGGTCTAGCTAGTCAACTGCGTGGGACTAACGAATGCCATCAGATCGGGGGGCTCCGGATCTAACGGCTGAGATTGTGCCCGATGGAGAAGATGGAATTGACGGGGGATTAAGCCGCGAGAAGAAAGAATTTGAAGTCTGAATTGACCACCACGGTGGCAGAAGACTCATTCCATGACGTAACTGAAGAATTGAACCAACGAAATAGGCTGGTGTAGTTCATAGGAGGACAAGTGGGCATCCCTGTGAGCCTGATGGTGACAACGAAACAAGGAACTCCAATGAAAGTTGTAGCAAGAAAATCGATGGAGGGGGAAGAGGAAGTGAATCACCATGAGCTCGAATGGCTCTAAAGCCATGTACAGACCAAAGAGAGAGAGAGAGAGAGAGGAGTCGAGAACTGAAAGATGGAACACCAAAGACAAGATTAGAGAGAACAGAAGAACCAGTGAAGAAAAAAGTAGAAAGTAGGTAGAGGGCTGAGCTGACCAAAGGCAACGTCGAGCACCAAAGAGATTGAGAGATTCATGCCATCCCTGAGAGGATCTGTTAGACCAGAGAGGTGTTGAGTCCCAAACTTACACTTTCCCTACATCCCTTTTTAGCCATTTTCTCTAGTTACCTGAACCTCTAAGCTATCAAATCACTGCATAATAGTTTAAAATGAGTATATAAATGGTTTCCTAACTATATTTTGTGATTGCTATTTGGTTTAGATTTTTGTTCAACTAGCTGCAGAATCTGCCACTATCTGCAGCCAGAATCAGTTTCCGCAGCCTTTTTGTTAAACTATATGCTACATGTGTCTATTGAAGAAATTAGACACATGGGCAAGCTATAAAGGACGTGGACATGGAACGTGTCCCCTAGGTTCAGCCAAATCATCCACAGAAGCCCGCGGTCAAGGCCTGTCAAACGGTGGTCAATACAAGGAGTTAAGCGATGGAATGACTTTATTTTCAGCATGAGGAGGATTGCGCGGCAAGGTCCTCAGTTTTAGGAGGTGTGTTAACACCTACGGACTACTCAAGGACCAAATCCAACAAACCATCTCTTGGATTTACTGCCCACGGCTACCATGCTGCTATAATTACGATTCTGGTCTTTTACGTGCTTAGCTATCAGCGTAGGCCGTGTTAGTTTTTTATGTAATTTCTGCTATAAATAATGCATCTTCATATGCGTATAGGCTAGTAGTTGCTGTGTAAAAAGTTGACTGTTGTACGAGCCTTTGAGCTGAGACTTAGTCTCTATTTCATAACTGCTTTGCAATATATGAGAAGACACTGATTTTGTGTTCAAATTCGTGATTGGTTCTGATTGACCGAGGGTGCAGAGGGCCCCTGTACACCAAGTTCCTGTAGTTGATGTATAGTTTTATGTTTTTCCTTAATTTACGCTCTTGATACCATAGATACTTGATATATATATTAACTTTCTCATGGTATTCATGTTGTTTGTTGTTCATAAGTTCTTTTCTACTTTTAATTGATTGTCAACTGATCAGTGTTTTCATTTCAGATTCTAATAGGAAGCTCGGGCAGTACATATAATTTTTTATGACTAATGACATGATGGGATTATCTTGTCCTACTACTGATTTGTTTTATTGGTTTTAATTCCAGCACTGCTTAGTTCTTTAGTTTTGCTTTGTTCATTTACTTTTCTGCAAGTTAGTGATTAGACTATTCATATCATTCTTCAGTTACCAATGATGAAGGATTGTAGAGTGAATGAGTAGCTTAATCTTAGTTTTATTTCATGCAACTTAGATATCAGATCATTCAATTTGTGTATGACTACTTCCTATAGCCAGAGCGATTCAAATGGTGAGGGGTCAAAAAAGAGTTGATGTGATATGATTAGTTTACTTTGCTTACAGTATTTTAATTGCTTTGAGTTCAGTCTTTTCTTTTCTTTATAATAGCAGCAAGGATACTGGGTTCCATAGTGATATTTTACTATTTTGTTAATTATAATCTAGGCACATCTTGATTTCGTCATTGTAAAGTTTGAACACCTTTTTAACACTTTGAAGTTTGGAAATTATTCATTGAATACATTTGTCCATACTCTATTACTAGAATCACCATCTCACACACACCATCTCACATTAGGGAATCAACAAGAAGATAAATCCAAAAACAAACCAAAAACTAAAAACGACAAAGAAATAAGAAAATGGTTATCTTACATAGATAGTGCACTTCACTTCGACAGTTTACGACTCCCGGATTGACAATTTATATAGCAATTTAGAACACACTAAATTGACCAAACAAGAAGTCAAAGAGCTGGCAAGGAAAAGATTCTGTGTACTCTAGTGGCTTGGGGAATCCAAGAACCACCCTGCCAAGCCAATCTATTTCGAGAGACTCATATTGAGCTCCTTCCTTGTAATTATCTGCTTCAAGACACAATAAAACGAAGGCCACCACTAAGAGCTGGACCGGAGATATAGCCTTAGAGGATAGGGTAAACTCCTTATCAATTTCTTGTGTTCTTGTATTTGTTTACTGTATTTCTCTGTTGTTTTCCAATTTTAAGTGTCTATGTATTTGTAATCTGATTGATATGTTGCTTGAATAACATAGACATGCACATCAACATATGAGTCTGTAATACCTTCATTTAATAATTCTTAATTGAGGTCACTCATTAGGTGATTATCAGATCAAACACTCGGTCCATTGTGGTGAGAACAACTTTTTGACATTCTTGTGATGGTGAAGGTGGTGAGATGATGCCAAGCTTGTTCATTTGTGATGGTGTGCATGCACTCCGTGCTAACATCTTGCTGAAGCGAACTCATTCCTCCATTGCATTTGTTGCATTGGTGTAACTCCTCCATCCAACTCATCTTCTAACATGTATGGTCTTCTTCAGTGCAGTCATACTGGCAACACACTGATGCATATTTTCCATGTTGATCTTCTAGTGTGTGTTAGTGGTTATGTGCATCAGATTTTAACTTCATGTTCAAATCCAGTTAGACTTGCTTCTTGTCTTTGCCTCAATGAGTGTGATGAGTGGGTGGGATCGCATGTGTGCACACGATGACATGCATGCTTCTGAACTCCCTTGCATGTGATCAACAACATTGCTCACCATGTCTACTATGTGCCAGCTACTGGGATGAATCTTTGACTTGTAAGTGCGTTGTTTCATCCATGGGTGCATGTTGCACCCACTGTTGTACCTGTTCTTCCTTGATTTCTTGCTTGAGCACATTTAGATCCTTCTTTTTTCTGTTCTCTACCTTCATGTGATCTTCATGTCGCACCTTCACCTCATAGCCTGAGTCTCCAAAGTTGCTTTCACCACAAGTGGATCTACTTGAGCTTGCAACTTTGTTCCACCTTTGTGTTGTCAACAAATTTCATATTGCATTTGTTGCATCCTGTATGTTGTCTTCAACTATTGTTCATTATCTTGCTTGATGTGATGGACCTGCCATCATATATTTATGTCCTTTTCTATGAAGAACTTGATGTCTTCATGGGTAGGAAATTCCATAGACACTTGACCAACTACATCCCAAAGTGTGCTCTGAACAATGTCTTTGACTCTGCTCTCTTGGAAACCATTGTACCTGTACTGCTGAGAGGCAGATGAACACCTGCGATACCTAGAGACATGAAAACACTCATGGAAAGAAATCTATCAATAGAAAACCAAAGTCAAATTGAGAACTGACTTGCAAAATACTTTTGTTACTGATCATGAAGGTTGCACAATTTCCATCGGGAGGTCAGGAGACTGACTGCCATGACTACGCAAGGCACAATCTAGGCTTCTAGGAGGTTGAATGAATGCTAGAGAAATGCAATGAAAGGTCTAGTGTGGCTGTTGACTTCTAGAATTACGCAATGTACCATCTCAAGTGGCAATGGTTGTAGGCTCAGTGATGAAAATGCTCAATTTTCTAGGCTAGTAGTCACTGTCCCTCAGAATTGCGCAATACAAGACTGGAGGATAGTCACTGGGTAGGAATGGACATTTCCTGAGAGGAAGATAGAGCCTTCCCTCTTAGGATTGCATAATGTTGTCTTAGTGAGGCAGAGTCCAGGCCAATGCTGCCCAAACTCGCTAATGAGTAACTGAAAGTGATTGTGAATGCCAATGCATGGTGATATTGAGTGTATGCTTAAGTGAATTGTTGTGGATGAAAATGGTGAATTACATATTTAGAAAATGGAATAACATGCATGTGGGTGAGGTGAGTCACTGAATCGACGAACATTCGTGAGAAATAATTTCATGCATGAGACAATAGTGAGATGTTAACAAAAAATGAAACAGTGCTAGTACAAGCTAGTATGGATCGGAACAACAACAAGCACTCACTGAAATGAAGTAGACATCGTTCATACGAAGCAAAACACAAAAAGTGTCAGAAATGCAACACAAAACATGGGAAGTGGGGTCACCCCAAAAAAACTAAGTTGAATGTGCTGAAAACTCATATTTGTGATGCGGGATGTCAGAGCTACAAGGTTGATGATAGGAATCAGCTCTATAGTGTCCGGTTCATGAGTTTTGATAAAATCAAAGATGTGATGTGCATGCCACAAATCTAGGAAGAGTGATACTTGGTGGGAGATTTGTGAGACGATCCTTGTATGCAACCTCCAACTGCTAAAAATAGATCTCTGAATCAAGGGATGCCTTTGCATGATGCCTTGGGAGAAGTAGCCCTGCTTGGAGGAATTAAGGAATTTTATGGATGAAGCCTTATTGGTTGGAACTATGCAATTCTAGAGCCCAGTAGGCTACCACACTAAATTGCACAATTTCTGGAGGGAAGGCTGGTTGCCATCCAGAATTGTGCAATTTCTTAAGGGGGCTTCTCAACTTGCAGCTGGACCACGTCTAGAGGAACAAACTATGAAGGGAATGCAACAAGCGCTAATGGACAAACTGTCATTTTGTAATAAAATCATTGAAGCTTGAGTACTTGACGAAGCAAGACAAGTTGCTGCAAAATGTTGGTAGGGAGGATCCAAAATGAAGCTAAGGAAAAATTTTGGAGCATGGTTGTAGCCACTAGAACACCAATCCTATTCGATTTCTTGCACTAAATGCATTGATTTCAATGTAGATGTTGATTTATAATTTGATGTAACTATATGTATGATGCACATTAATTTTAAAGTAATTATATTAATAGTGTGCATTGATTTTAATGTAAGCACAAAAACTTATTAGTGACGTGCAATGACATCTGTGTTACAATAATTCAACGATAAATAAAATACTTGAATTTTCATCTTAAATAAAATGTTTTAAATAATTAAAATGTTTTCTCCTTGAAACTATAAACTATCTGTAATTGACTATGATCTTATTATCCTCGATTTCTATCACTCAACATTATTATTCATTTTTCATTCAAACAAGATAACAAAAAAAACTACCATTGAAACTTACTTATTGTTTAACAGTCCATAAGTCAAAATAATTGACTTTGGAGAAAGCTATTATTAATAATGGACAACAAGGGTGAAAATATATGACATTTACTATAGTAACTCAAGTCAAATATTTGAACAATCTACAATTTCAACTGCCATTTTCATATGATCTATATGAAAAGATGGAAAGACTAACATATGTGACAATAAGAGAAGTAGAAGAAATAGTTTGAGATTGATCACAATGAAGACAATTTGTAATTGAATATATTGTTGTTATTCACATTTTCTATTATTTAACATTGTCACATGATTTTTTGCATAAAAAAAAAAAACACTCATCATTTTTCATCATTCAAGTTATTAATAGTCTTTATCATCGCAACAATTGAGGTAATTAAGAAAATTTCAGATTAAAATGACCATATTAATCTTAGATATATTTAGCATATTTAAAATGATCAAAATAATTAGATGTTCAATAAATTTTCCATGGTCATACACAACTGAAACCAACCTAGATCCATCTTAATCTCGGATCTATCAAGCACCGAGAGGGGTCAAATCTCTCAAGGTGCAACCATTTGCTCAAGTTTCATGCCTAGAAAAGAGGTTTGCACCTCCAAATATTTGATCCGTCTCAACACTTGATAGATCCAATGCTAAGGTGGATCTAGGTTGGTTTTAGAATTGTTCTTTATTTTTTGATATTAATTATGTTTGTTAATATTTTTTTAACTGATGAGGTACGAACAATTGGTTTATATGGTGTTGAGTATTTGTTATGTCTTAGGTTCAAATCTTATGAATAAGCATTGCGAATAAGAATTCAAATTTGATTGGGCCTCACATAATACTAATGATAACATCCCATAATTGGACAAATTACTTTTCCATTTAACATTGTTAATGAACCTAGCTTACTTAAAAAAAAATATACTTTTCTATACTAAAAGTTAAATATGGATTAACATATCCATTATATATACATGATGAAATAATAATATTTGATTATAATAAAAGTAATAAACAAAGTTTTCAAACAATATCCATATTAAAAATTGTAACATTATAAATAATTTTTTCATGATATAAGAAATTAATAAGGAAATTATATAATTAATAATAAACTAAAAGTGTAAATTATCTTGTGAACATATAAATAATATTGCCTAAGAAGATCGTGAAAAATACATACACTCCCAACAAAACCAATTGCCTTGTCCCTCCATGCTGACAAAGAGGGCTTGTCTAGATAAATTCATTAAACGATAGGATAGAGGGTAGAATTAAATTGCAAAATGATGCCAAACAATGAGTACATAAATTAGTATGGAATTGGAGAAGCTAGAAATTTACAGCGAGACATTAAAAATTAGTAGAGTGAGACACTAGTATAATTATGAGAAATTTTGATTCCCAGTGAGAAAAATTTGAACGATTTCGATGTCAAAGTACTCGAAAGAATTAATATATTTGAATATTCTAAAGAAAATATTATGTCACTTTTATTCGAGTTAAGAGTAAATCATTTGAGTTTCGGATACCATGATTAGAATGTTGGAAAATGAAACATTAGGAATTGTAAGTTACCTGGTAAAAATTGTTAAAAAAAGATGCATTCACGAGCTTATAAAAATAATCTCTATTTTTCTAGTTTACTACATATTCTTCTCATTTCTTTGTATTCTAATTGTCTTTTAATATATTAACTATTAATAATACACTGTATAAATTTTACAAGTTTGTTAAAAACAAATATATTGTTGATTAAAGAATTTGATTTCATATAACTTTTTAACTTCACTTTTCCTCATCTGTTTACCATTATAGTAAGATATATAATGATAAAATTACATTGACAAGTTAGATCCGTTAATTGAACCATTTTCTCCATGCTTAATGTTAATGGGGAGGTCAACATAGGTCACATACTCAAATTGGATTGAATATTTTGAGGTTACAAGCTAGTATTGAGAAAGAAGGGGCTACCACGATATTTTCTTTGGGAAAAGTACATTAATAAATTAAATTCATGTTATGTGAGGTCACATGATATTTTTCAAGCATTTAAAGTAAACCCACCCCTTTATCTCACATTGAAGAAAGTTAAAACCTATATAACATCCATAACAACGATACAAGTTTAAAAATGTTTTACTACTAATCATACTTAATTGAAGCGTGAAATTCCTATGTAGTAGGAAAGGTAAATTTTCTCAACATATTAAATTTGTATTGTGAATGGAATCCATAACAAATATATAAGTTTAAAAGTGTTCTACTATTAGCAATACATTTTATTTTTGTGTGCTGAATGGTATTACCTTCAAAAATTGGAGTTACATGATAATATTGAAAGTCTTACTTTGGTCTCTCATAGGGGAGATCCATCCAAAGCCAAAAGATGAAATCTTCATAGAAAGGTACAAGATAAATGAATGGAGTTGTCCAAAATCATATAATAGAGAGTAACCGACCTAACTAGCTAAAAATAAATAGTAGGAACAAAAAACTAGTATTGTGAAACCATGACATGCAATCAACCTAATGGGCCTAAGCCCATAGCACTAACCTAGATTGGATATTTGTTGTCTCCATTGTTCCCCTTGTTGAGTAATGTATTTAAAAATGTTGCTCTATGTACTACATTCATTGATCCAGGTCCTTCATATGCTAGTGTACATTCTCAAGCGAGTGGAGAATGTTTTCTTAATTCTTATGTCAGTCCAAGATAACTCTACCTAGTAGGACCTTCTTCTACCAATAGAGGTTAGTTGTTTGTATTTACTCATTAAAATCTCCCCGAGTGTGACCGATATTGGGTACCTAATCTTCCGACTTTGTTAGAACTTCCATGACTAAGAGATGGAAGTCTATGAGAGGAATATTCTCCCTCAACACACGTGAGTTCTTCCTAGATGGGTTGTATAGCGAGGTATCAATAATCAGAGGTTTCCTCCTCCAAGTGATATGCATATTCTACCTTTGTGGGCCCTCTCTTCATAATAAGCCACTCCCCTATGAAATCACATGTATTGTCGAGGCACGAGAAAAGGGGAATCAAATATAGAAGTGTAAGAAACTAATGATGGGGAGAAGGAGGTTCAGAAGGCTATTAGGGGGCACCTCGCATTGAAAGATGGGGATGGAGCACAAAACAAATTGAATGTTCACCATGGGAACATTCCAATTGTTCCCAATTGTGACAAAGTGCTTTATTACATTAGAATACCAATGTCTAGCTATGAAAGGCTTTAGGAGGACACACTAATGGAGCCTATAGGCAAACCAAGGGTGTTACAAAACTAAGTGAATGAAGGTAAAAGTGATTTTATTGGACATGAGAAGGAGTTATAACCCATAGGAGACCAAGAGGTCAGGAGGTGGTGGGGAAGGTAATTCCTGGTGCCACTAACTGAAATACGAAGAAGGTCATAGAGAGTAGAAAATATTGAGCTCGGGAACTACATGAAACGTTACGAACCTCTAAAAGAAAGATTCCTTGAGAACATAGAAAATGATGGCAGGGAAGAAAGATTCCATCCACATTATGTTGGAGTTGAAACTAAGAGTGAACAGCTTACTGTCTATACCAACATTTTAGCCATGAGGGATGTTGTTTCCAAAATGAGAGTGTCAAAGAACGAGGTAGAGATAAGCTACTAGTAGAAATGTTACAAGTATTGGTTGTCTCCAAAGGAAATTTGCAATCCCCACCTACCATAATAATGCTAAAAATAAACTAGAAAGTAAGCCTGAATGCCATGGATAAATGTTACCTCCATTGGATAACATGAGTGAATATATGGATGACCATTGAAGTGATTAGAATTTCACTATGGTTTGATTTCATGTTAATATAAGGGATGGATGGCATGCTCTAGTGTAGTTCCATCAATACTATCATGAGGGTGTGCTACCATGTCCCCTAATCCTTTGGCCAGGTGGGACAGTGACAACTTGGCCCCTATACCCCCCTCATTTTCATCTTGAAAACACCCCATATGGGGTAGAGGAGTATTTTTGAAAACATTTCCAACACATATTCTTGAGAGAGGAACTTGACAGTAGGCTCTAATTGGAGGATATGAAAGAGAAGGAGTTTAGGCACCCAAATTGGCTACTATATCATCAAGTTTATTTCTATACAATCCAACATCTATAGGATATATCACCAAGATATCGGTGATAAGAGTAGGGATCTGGATAAGGAGAGATTCTAGGTGTGAAATCATGGAGACTTTTTGAATTCAGGTGTCATTCTGAATTCTACGGAGCATATTCACAATAAATTGAGAGTCTTCTTTAATTGGAATCTTGGTTATTCCTTGGCAGTGAGTTGTTTCATGCCATATAGTGAGAGCCATAAGCTCCACAACATTGTTACTAGTGACTCAAAGAGTTATAATTAATATATATAATTATATCATATATATATATATATCTAATATATATATATATATATATATATATATATATATTATATTATATATATATATATATACATATATATATATGGGTTGTCCTTCATGGTCTTAAATGATTCCTCCATATCCTAATGGGTCAAGATTTCATTCAGACACACTGTAAAAATTTAGCTTAAAGAAGGAAGGTGAAGTGGGGAACCAAGTTGAAGGGATAGCTGTTAGCGGAGAGTGAAGGGTGTAGGCAGAAAGGGAAGGGAGGGGAAGCAAAAAATTAAAGGATTATTGCTTCACTACTAGAGGCTTTCCAATCCTAACGAGATCAAATGAGGTACAATACAAACTTCTTGATATTAGAAAGGTTGGAATTCCAAATGGATTTAGAGGGGATGGATAAGCCCTTGAAGAATATTTTATTATTCTCTTTCAAAATTTCGCAAAGAAGGAGAAGAGGGGAAGGAGACTAGATTTGATCTAATATATGGTTTTAGAAGACTTTGGAATGCCAACCAATAATAGTTTTGAATATATTTAATGGATCCTTATAAGAGCAAGTGAGTATTTCCTTCAATTTGGTCCGTAGACCTGCCAAAAAGGAACAAATCTTTAAGGGATGATCAAAATATTAAGTATGTAATAGACATAGTGGATAGCAAGATGTCCTTGGGTAATTTCACTTTTGGATATTGTCCTATGTTAAAGGCTTGCTCCGCATCAATAACCATAGAAAAAAGAAAATTTAGCCAAAATATTTGTTTCCATATTTTGGACCAAATTTCTTCTATTGATAAAAAATGGTGCCCCATTTCAAGGTGGTATGTTTCCTAGATATAGAAGATACCGCTTGAAAAGTGGCCCAAACGGACCTTGTTTATAATGAGTGAGAGGGGACTACACCTTTTATGAAGGTTTCTCTAGAAGGTTTCATGAGTATTTGATATTAGTTTAGGTTTCCATATCTCTCGAGGAAGCCATTGATGCCATCACTAACAAGGATCTATTTGAACCCAATAGTTAGAGAGCTTGGTATATCCTTGAGATATCATCGATGATCTCAACCTATTAAGATCTTGCTAGTCACCTAGTGTTGCAGTTAGAAATTGAGGAACTTTTTATTGTCAAAATACCCTTTTTGACCCCCTCCAAAACATAGTTTTGCATTCATATAGTTCCCCTTTTTACATAATGTTAAACACACATGGAATGTTGACAACATATGTGAAATACAATCATGTGATCCATTATTATTCACATTATGTATATTTATAATACATTTTACATGACCGTTGGATTCCATATTCCAAGGCATCTTGGACTCCCTTCCACCGCTCACATTCCACACCAACTCTTTGTTGAAAATAATACTGAGAGGGGGGGTGAATCAGTATTATCTATTCCTTTTACCAAATCTTCCTTATTTATAATTTGAATTATTTTTGCATATCAGTACCATAAAATAATGAGCATGAAAAAGAAAAATAGACAGTCACATCAAAGAACACCAGATATAAGGTGGAAACCAAATGTGGGTGAAAACCACCTGCTGCAATATGTCTCTATCTTCTTTCAATTTAGAAACTCCTTTTACAATGGTCTTATACTGGTGCAGTCCTTTACGCAGGATGCAACCTGCAGAGAGCTACAACTCTCTCTCGTTTTCCAGTCTCTCTTGGAAGGGAGCTACAACCCCCTACTTATTTTCTTACAAGGACCACTTTTCATAAATTTTCAAATAGGATCCATATACATCAAATGATCATCAAGTACATATAAATTACAGTCAGCTGTAGTAACCAGATCAAAATAACAGAAATGAACCCAAAACACCTTATCAACTGAAAAATTCAGTCAACAGATAGTCCTGAAACAGATACAAAACTTTCCTTTCTTTGGCCTGTGTCGTTACGCACTTCACCCTCTGCTTCTCTGCATATACCCGTATATCTCCTTCTTCTACACTGCATGCCCACGCACTGCTTCTTTTGTCGCGCTGCGTACAGTACGCACCCAAATGCACTATCGCGCCGCGTACTGTCACAGTAGGCATGCACCCAAAAGAACTATCGCGCTGCGTACTATTACAGTAGGCACGCTCCTGAACCACTGCTGCTCTACGTACCCCTGCAGTTCTCCTGTTTCTGCTCTGCATACCCACGCAGTCACCCTTCGTCTGCTCTGCGTACCTGTGCAGCTCGCCTTCTTCTGCTCTGCGTACCCACTCAGAGGCACCGTTAAACACCTGCGTACCTCAGATTAGGGCTGAATTTGCAGATCGCTAGTGTGGTACAGTTAGACGGATGCCCAGATCTAATCAAGCGCTAGGGAGATCACCCTTTACAGGTTCGCTTTCCACTTCTACTTTCATATAGATCAATCCTTTTGAAACAATAACCCGATAGATCAGATCTTAAGATATTCAACCCAAAAGCATGCTAAGCCAAATGATCTCCTTTGCTTTATATAGGCAAGCTCTTCATCAAATCAAGGATCATGGGGCTCAATAATAATAATAAAATAAAACAATACCACGGGCCAAAACCATGATAACATAATACCCTCGGCTAAATACCAAGGGTGAAACATAAGGAACCCCACATGTGCGTGCTTTACTGCCTTGAAGTGTGTGCACTAGGGGTACGCACCTCATGAATGGGTAACCTGCATGTCAGGACGCGGTCCCTACACAGCGTACCTGTGGGTATGCATCTTCTGAACTGTTCTCCTGCGTACTTCTTAATTTTCATCATATTGAGAGCCTTGCCATGCGTGTTGCCATCAAGTACAACATATGTAACATATAACCTCACCAGAAACATAATGCCAACAGTCTCCCCCTTTGGACTTGATGGAAAACTCAAAAACTTCAACGACATTCTCCCCCTTTGACATCAAGGGCAAAGGGTTATGCTCCCCCTAAGAACATGCTCCCCCTGAATATGTACCAGATCTGTAAAGAAGAACCATAATCCACCAGACACCATAGAGACATATTGCAGCTATATTCAGACCAGCTTCCATGATCTCCTTTTGTACATCCTCCATAATGCCAACAATGCCTTATATACTCCCCCTGAACCTGTGCCGCAACCCATCATATGGACGCATATACCTCAGATGAACCATGCGTACAACCAACAATTCAGAAGAGTTTCAACAATAAGATGACGCATCAACAACCCCCAGCTTTTGCTTGAGGTATTCGAAAGCTTCCCTCGGCAATGGGTTGGTGAGAATATCAGCAACTTGTTCCTTAGAAGGAACATGCTCCAACTTGACCTTTTGTTCAAGCACTTGTTCCTGGAGAAAATGATACTTGATTGGTATGTGCTTGGTTTTGAATGCATGACAGGATTCTTTGAGATGCTGATTGCACTTGTGTTATCGCATAAGATAGAGATAGGTGGTGTATAAGTAATTTGAAAATCCTGCAAGGTTTGCATCATCCAAAGGAGTTGAGTGCAGCAAGATGCAACAACAACATATTTCGCTTCAGCTGTGGATAAGGCAATCGAACTCTATTTCTTGCTGAACCAAGATACTAATCTGGAACCCATAAAGAACGCACCACCACTTGTGCTCTTCATGTCATCTACGCTTCCGGCCCAATCTGCATCTGTATAGGCATGAAGTGTGAGATCTATATCTCTAGGATACCATAAGCCATAATTTTGTGTCCCTTGAAGATATTTGAAAATTCTCTTCACTACCTGAAGATGCGTCTCCTTTGGATTTGTCTGAAATCTTCAAACTATTCCTACTGCATGCATGATGTCTGGTCGGGTACCTGTCAAATAAAGTAGACTTCCAATCATAGATCTGTAGGTTGGTTGATGTAGTGTTGCAGATTCATCATTTGCACTGAGGCTACATCCTGTGACCATGGGTGTACATACTGGTTTTGCATCTTCCATGCCATATTTCTTCAAGATCTGTTTGAGATACCTGGTTTGAGATAAAAAGATTCCTTCTTCCTTTTGTTGGATTTGCAAACCAAGGAAATATGTCAGTTCTCCCAGCAAGGACATTTCAAATTCTTTCTGCATGACCAAGGCAAAGCTTTGACTCATCTCTTCTTCATTGCTGCCAAAAAATAATGTCATCTACATACACAACAAGTATTAGCAATTTGTCATTTTAAACTTTTATATAAAGATTGCTATCTGCTGAGCCTTTTGAAAAACCTTGTTGATGAAGATATTTATCCAAACAATAGTACCAAGCCCTTGGAGCTTGTTTGAGCCCATAGAGAGCCTTTTTCAATCTGCATACAAGATTCGGATAATTTCCAAGAATGAACCCATCTGGCTGTTCAATGTATACTTCTTCTTCCAAGTCTCCTTTCAGAAAGGCTGATTTCACATCCATTTGAAATACTTTGAAGTTTTGAAAACTTGAGAGAGCAAGGAACATTCGAATGGCCTCAAGTCTTGCAACGGGAGCAAAGGTTTCTTCAAAGTCTATTCCTTCTTGCTGCGCATAACCTTTACAAACAAGTCTGGCCTTGTTTCTAATTACTTCTCCATTTTCATTCAATTTATTTTTGAAGACCCATTTTGTTCCGATAACATTCTTATCCTTTGGTCTAGGAACCAGTTCCCAAGTGTTGTTCCTTTCGATTTGCTCAAGTTCTTCATCCATTGCTTTCACCCAACATTCATCTTCGCATGCCTCTTTCACATTTTGTGGTTCAGTAGAAGAGAGTAATGCCAAATAGCTTGAAGCTTCTGCAACTGTTCTTCTTGTTTGTACACCTGCTTCTTTCTGCCCCATAATCTGAGATTCTAGATGATTCTTCTGAACATATCTGGATGGAGTCTTTTCTTCTATTCTTGTCTGCTCCTCTAATTCTTCTTCAAGTTCTTCTTGAGGTTCTTCATCATTCTGCCGTTGAGGGTAGCCTTCATCTTCTTCGATGTCTTCATGATATACTTGTCTAGGGATGTATCGCTTCTCATCAACCACTACATCAATGCTTTCAACAATTCTACCAAGTCTTTTATTGTAGCACTTTTATGCTTTGCTATGTGGAGAGTAACCAAGAAGAATGCCTTCATCTGCTCTAGGCTCAAGTTTGCCAAGCTGCTCATCAGTATTCTTAATATAGCATTTTCTTCCAAAGATTTTGAAGTGCTTTACGGAAGGAGTCTTACCATTCCATAACTCATGAGGAGTTTGAGTGTTGTTCACCCGGACATTTGTTTTGTTTAGAATAACAACCGCAGCATGAGAAGCTTCACCCCAGAAAGTTGCGGGAGTCCCCGATTCATCAAGCATAGCACGGGCCATTTGTTGAATAGTTCTGTTCATTCTTTCCACAACTCCATTTTGCTGAGGAGTTCTAGCTGTAGAGAATTCTCTTCTTATCCCATGTTCTTCACAAAAATCAAAAAATTCATTTGAGGTAAACTCCCCACCTCTGTCGGATCTGAGGCACTTGATTTTGTGACCCGATTCATTTTCTGCCAAGGCTTTGAAGGCTTTGAATTTTTCGAATGCTTCATCTTTGTGCTTCATAAGTCCTAACCAGACAAACCTGGAGAAATCGTCAATGAATAATATCAAGTATTCTTCTCCACGAGGTGTTCTTTTCCTCAAAGGACCGCATGTATCTGTATGAACTAGATCAAGAGGCATGCTAGCTGATCCTTCCTTCTCTGGAAAGTTAGTTCTGGTTTGTTTTCCAAACTGACATGATTTGCATATGGTGTTGTCAGGAATCTTGATATCTGGAAGATCGTGAACTGCCTGATATTTGCATGCTTTCCTTATTTGTGAAAAGCTTAGATGTCCCAACCTCCGATGCCATAACCAATGCTCATCATCCTTGCTTAGATAACATTGTTGTTTTCCTTCTTAAAATATGTATAGATTATTTGGAGTTCTTTTGCCTTTGATCACTGTTTTACCTGTATCAAGATCACGAACAAGACATCCATTTGATCTGAATATCACCTCGGTTCTTTGATCACACATCTGACTGACACTTAG
>APFE031100190.1:54307-122620 GCA_000404065.3 Pinus taeda
AAAGCAGACAGTCACATCAAAGAACACCAGATATAAGGTGGAAACCCAATGTGGGTGAAAACCACCTGCTGCAATATGTCTCTATCTTCTTTCAAATTAGAAACTCCTTTTTACAATGGTCTTGTACTGGTGCAGTCCTTTACCAGTACGCAGGCTGCAACCTGCAGAGAGCTACAACTCTCTCTCATTTTCCAGTCTCTCCTGGAAGGGAGCTACAACCCCCTACTTGTTTTCTTACAAGGACCACTTTTCATAAATTTTCAAACTGGATCCATATACATCAAATGATCATCAAGTACATATAAATTACAGTCAACTGTAGTAACCAGATCAAAATAAAAGAACTGAACCCAGAACATCTTATCAACAGAAAAATTCAGTCAACAGATAGTCCTAAAACAGATACGCAACTTTCCTTTCTTTGGCCTTCGTCGGTACACACTTCACCCTCTGCTTCTCTACGTATACCCGTAGATCTCTTTCTTCTGCACTGCGTGCCCACGCACTGCTTCTTCTGTCGCACTGTGTACAATACGCACCCAAATGCACTATCGCGCCATGTACTGTCACAGTAGGCACACACCCAAAAGAACTATCGCGCCACGTACTGTTACAATAGGCACGCTCCTGAACCACTGCTACTCTGCGTACCCCCGCATTTCTCTTGTTTCTTCTCTGCATACCCACGCAGTCACCCTTCGTCTGCTCTGCGTACCTGCGCAGCTCGCCTTCTTCTGCTATGTGTACCCACACAGAGGCACCGTTAAACACCTGCGTACCTCATATTAGGGCTGAATTTACAGATCGCTAGTGTGGTACAGTTAGACGGATGCCCAGATCTGATCAAGTGCTAGGGAGATCACCCTTTACAGGTTCTCTTTCCACTTCTACTTTCATATAGATCAAGCCTTTTGAAACCATTACCCGATAGATCAGATCTTAAGATATTCAACCCAAAAGCATGCTAAGCCAAATGATCTCCTTTGCTTTATATAGGCAAGCTCTTCCTCAAATCAAGGATCATGGGGCTCAATAATAATAATAAAATAAAACAATACCCGGGGCCAAAACCATGATAACATAATACCGTCGGCTAAATACCAAGGGTGAAACATAAGGAACCCCACATGTGCGTGCTTTACTGCCTTGAAGTGTGTGCACTTGGGGTACGCACCTCATGAATGGGTAACCTGCGTCTCAGGACGCGGTCCCTGCACAGGGTACCTGCAGGTATGCATCTTCTGAACTGTTCTCCTATGTAATTCTTAATTTTCATCATATTGAGAGCCTTGCCATGGGTGTTGCCATCAAGTACAACATCTGTAACATATAACCTCACCAGAAACATAATGCCAACACCCTTAGTTGATTAGGTATCCAACATTCCCCCCCTTAATCTGAAGGGGTATGTATGAGCCTAAGAAGAGAGTTGTAGCACAAAATGTGGAAAAATGAAGGGCACCACTAGGATGAATGTTCTCTCTAAAAGGTTGGCACAAGGTGGTGGTTTAAGGATGACAACCAACACTAGAATTCTTATTGCAGTTCCCATAACTCTTCTAAATCTGGTAAGAAGTTGAAGTCTTCTAGTAGAGGAAGATATCCAAATTATTTGAAGAGGGAGACCTTCAACCTGGAAAAGGGAGTTCTGCAACCTGTGTAAAAAAGGGAGAACCTCAGCCTGAAAAGGGAGGTCTCAACCTATAGTGGTTTAAGAATTACCACTAAATCTTGAATGCTTAATGCAATTCCTAGAACTCTTCCAAAACTAGGAAGAAGTTAAAGTCTTCTGCTAAAGGAAATGTCCAAAATTCTTTGGAGAGGGAGAAGCTCAACCTAAAATGGGAGATATCAGCCCTACATAAAAGCCTTAAGGCTAACCACAACCAAAGTCATGCTCAAGGGAATCTTTGTCTCTGGATAAATCTATGAATTGGGCAGTAGATTCAAGTTATAGCTCAGTCTCTTTTGATGTGTATTTTAAGCTAGTATATGACCATCACTTTCCCATTGTTAGATACCTGGTGACATGATGGAGAAATCACAACTAGAAGACTTTTCAATACTCTAGAAGAAACTCTAACATATGATTGCAATATCTTATTGGATGTTGAAGCCCATACCAAGAAGAAATCCATCCAAGATGAATCTTTATTCTTGCAGGAGTTTTATCTTTGAAGCATATGTTTGAATAATGAGTGTTTTCGTGACAATTATCACTTGGATGAAGAAAAAAATAATGATATATAATATGGCCAAATCAGTCATAATGTTGATATTTATCAATCTGTTGTGGTTCTTGCGGAAGAGGAGCAGTATCTGGAACAACTGAGGGTGAACTGTGATGAAGAAATCTAGCACTATGGAAGTGGATGGGATTTGAGTAATTTGGAATATGAAAGGACACATCTTTGTCATATCTAAGACCATTTATGTGATTGTTATGGAGAAGTTCTTCCCAAGGCCCGATGATGGGCTTCAGAATTGTATGCTCAATTTCTGCATCTTTATACAAATTTTCTCCTGAAATGGGTACTACATTTACAATTTCTTGTCATTGATGGGAGTCTGTTTCAACATTGTGAACAAAAATAGGTTTGGAAAATAAGACTACCATGAAAAAACAATACAACTACAGGTTTATAACTTAAATTTATAATTTATGCTAGAAATCTACACTTTGGATGCATTATTAAGGACTATTTATTATTCTGGGGTTTACTAATGAAGGTTTTATAAGCCTTGAAACCCTTAAAGAGTCATGCAACCTAAGCCTAAATGGGATTATTACTACAACCTCCAATGGAAAGGTGACATATGGAGCCCTTAGAGCAAAACATCAGTATGCTTTATCACTCATAAAACTAGATTGTTGGTCAAACATCATGTGCCTTATTGATTTTTAACCAAATCACACCATTTCATTCATTTTTTAAATAGCCTTGCTATTTCTCTGATCCAAGATTGGGAGACCATTTATATATCTCATGATTCTTCTTAGAATAGGATTTAAGCATGGCTCATTTTAACATATTTATGAATTGTATCTTTTATAAAATCCTAACTCTAACACTGGCCTAGATTAGTGGTGGGATCATTAGGTTTTATTTCTGTTCTATGTTTGAATTACCTCATGCCAGCATAACCACTATGTTAGACCTCTATGTATTGATGCTATGTAAAAATTTGGAGTTTCTAAAATCAGTTGTTGTTGCTTAGGTTTCTTCATCTACTATGTTAAATTTCATTATGATTTAGTTTTCTTAGAGATGAAATGTCGCTAGTTGGCCTAGGCCCACCAAGACAACGTGTTATCCCCCTATGTTTCTTTTGATTTAATTCTTAATTGCTATTTGTGGTTGAATTTTATAGGTATTTTTATATTTCAAGTAGACCATTTATATAAACATAGTTCACGAGTTAGATTAGGTCATTTATGTGTTACCTATACATGGATTGCTTCATGCTAATTTGAATTGTGGAATAATGTGGTTGTATGCTTACAAATTGGAATCAAAGTATACTTAAATCTTGGCTTAGATATAAACTCAAAGATTTATATGCTAAAATTTTATTTTTCCCTACAATGGTTTAATGTATGATCAAGTGGTTTAAGAGTGCACATTCATTGTGAATGGTTTAGAATCAAGGTTTAAGATCCGATATAAAAATGCATTTTGACTAATGTGTAATTGCTATATCTTGTTAAAACTATAACAATATTGATAGCCTTATGTTGTTTCACTTATGTCTTTTATTTATGCTTTGCAAAATAGATTAATACATAGGATTCAATGTTGATGAAGGATATTGCCTAATTTTGCACCTTAAATCATTCTATACTTGTTGTGGATCATAGTCTAAAATCCACATTTTTTTTTTTTGTGCATGTAAGGACAACATTTGCAACTTTGTAATGTGTACATTTATGTATGCCTTTCATATCTCAATACAATGGATTTGTTATTATTAGGAGTTTTTATGAAACTCGTCTAGATTAAATCACCATATATGTATTTGTTGTAAAATCCACATTTTTTCTATTTTGTGCATGTAAGGACAACATTTGCAACTCTGTAATGTGTACATTTATTTATGCCTTTCATCTCTCAATACAGTGGATTTGTTCTTATTATGATATTTTACGCAGTATGTCTAGATTAAATCACCAGATATGTAATTGTTATAGATTTAGATTCGATCGACAAGGATTGTATGATATATAGGTGCTAAGTTTGGTTAATTTTTTGATCTAAAGTTGAAAGAAGATTAATGCTTTGTTCCTTCCCTACAAAAACTAATTGATGCATGTTGTTTCATGATTAATAAGCTATGGATCTAACCAATGTTTTGTTGGCATGAAATAAGGTTTAATGTAGACTACACATTGAACTCTATCTACTTTACATCTATATCATTAAATGAGTACATAGTAGTTGTGTAACCTTAGGGAAAATTTCGGTCTATTTTTCCTTTCCTTTCAACTATGTGATAACAGTGTTGCCTACCTAATAAGAGTTGCTCATTATGCCTATATTCCTTTCTTGAAGTGTGATTTTGGAACCCATAATGAATTCTTGAGTCTTCTGTCCACTTGAAGACTCGAGGGAAATTATATCATCTATCCACAATTTAAAAAAGAAAGTGAAATTATATTCATGAATAATGTAAGATATGAACTAGATACCTATATTAAAATATGTTTGATTTATATAATTTGATGGGAAATGGCCATTCATATATTTGATTATATTCTCTCTAAAATATTAGTTTTTTATTAATATTTTAATTTTAATTTATTTTTATAATATTTATAATTTATAAAGTTATTTTATGTAAAAAAATTGCAAATATAAATTGTAACATTATAATATGATATATTTGTTTAATATAGTGTTTAGAGCAGAGCCGATTAGGGTTTATGAGGGAAATTGGGTGGAATAGTTGATATCTTCTCCAAATGTATTCAAAATTCTTATTAGTGACATGATGAGTTATATGACTTGATAGATATTGTTGTAATCACTCCATGGATTTTAATATTGTTGTGTTCACTTCCAACCTTGTGAACACTTAAGCTACTCTAGCCCTTGATAGCAGAGGGAAGTTGATTTCCTTTTTCTGAAAAAATAATGTTTAAGTATTGTTCAATGTTAGTTTTATTATATATATATATATATATATTGTATATATATATGTATATTGTAAACTTAGGTAGGTCGTCCTTTTCTATTTATATAAAAACAAGCTGAATCCACATACTGTCAATAGCTGGCCTCAACTTGCCCAGTCGGAAACCAAGTTTGTTGAACACCTATGCATATTATAACCCATCCAAAATTGGTAACTTAACATTCTTTCTACCCAAGCTATATATACAAAACTATTTATAAACGTGTTTTTAACCATAGGTCCCATAGAAATACATATAGAATGAGCAATAGTTGCTAAAAAACAATAACTTGAGATCATGAGCTCAGTCTACTCCTTGGGCTTGTCCTAATCTGGCTCGACGACTGCTCGGTCTTCAGCTGAGCCTTCATTCACTAGTGTCATTTCCACGATACAGGGAACGTTTCTTTGTATTCGATCAAGTATAATATCGTACTTACATAGATGGAACTCTATGGTTTGCAGGTCTAGTTTATAATTAGGCATATATTTGGTAATCAACACCATCCCCATGGATACTTGCTCCATCGCTTTTCCAACCATCTTCTTCATGAGCCAGTGAAAATGTAAGGTCTGTTTATATTGAGGCATTCTTCCTCTAGTATTTCTAGGATCAAGAATGAGGTCTCTCCACTCTTCCATCTCTTCCTCCAAGTCCTCTTCCTTAATCATTTCTTCCATCTCCTCAATAATTTTTTTGTTCCCTTCATTCATGTCTTCCATGTAAGCCTTGGCTGCTTCCTTCACGGTCTCATCCATGGGACATCTTCCCATCCTTTTGCCTTAAGTTCTCATGTCTTGAGAGCGCGGTCCATTATTTCTCCTGCCTCTTCGACCACGACCTTTGGCTGCCCACGCCATGTCTTAACTCCCTTCTACCTATTCACAATGGATGCAATGCATAGTCAAGATAAAACCACCATTACCCATCCAAATTCCAATTGTTTCTGAGGGATTCTATCTGCCTACTCTATCTCTCTTATGTCTGAACTCCTGTTCTCCCAAGTACCCCAATGAGGCTGGGATGGTCCGCCCCTTCTCCGTACTCCCTCTTTCCTGTTTCTCTTTTAGATCTCTGGGTACTGTCTCTCTACCAATTCCCCATTATCCCTCCTTAGTTTCTTGAGGACTAAACCCCTCTTGAAGATGCCCCAAGATAGTGAGCCCATGAGTCTACCTATTAAAATTCTCCTCTCCCTTTCTACCTTGCTGGATGACACCACTCCCTCTCTTTTCATCATTACCACCCTGGAAGTCCATCCCTTTATTTCTTTGATTCCTACCTGGATTCCCATCACAAGCTCGTTCCCCTCTACTACTCGGGCTTCCCTCACCTACTTAGACTTCCTGTCTAGAGAAATTTTCCAGACTCTTAGACCTCCTGACCTCATTGAAACAATATATTCTAGCCTTTGTATCCTTGGTTCTAAAATTAGCATGCCCCTCCCTATTATTGTCTATACCCCCCTCTTTACCTGCCTCGGAGCCAAGTTACCGGCCACTATCTCTCCCAGTTCCCACACTATTTATACAAAAGAACCTCCGCACAAGGTCTTTCCTTTCCTCCCAGACCCGGTTTCATTACCCCTTCCAACATGCTGAAATTTCCTTTTTGAATTATAGAGCAGAGACAGTAGACATACCAGAGATTACACTTCCTGTATGCCAGAATTTTGTCTGGCTTTCCCGTCGTGCTCCTTCTTCTTCTCACATTCACTCTAACCATCCTTCCTTCCTTACCCCCTCTTTCGTACTCTCTCGCATCTACCTGTTGTCCCATCCTTCCATAGCCCCCATCCTCACCACCTATCCTCTTCCCATTCCTCACGCCACTTCTCCAATCTGACATCCCTCTTGTTCTGCAGTACCTCTCCACATTTTACCTCACAATCATGCAAGTTGCGGTAAGCAGTCCTCGCAGCTCCTGGACTCTATCATTGCCATTATATCTTCTTACCCATTCTGTCACCCTGATCGAGGGAGTTTTATTATAAATGTTTGAAATAGAATTTCAGTTTTATTAATTTTAATTTTATGTTCAAATTGAATATAAAATAAAAACTTTTTAGATTATAATATCTTACATTATATTAGTATTTTTTTATCTTTTTTTTTTATGTTATAAACATTTTTCTATTTAATTTTGATCTAATATCTTTTATATTAACAATATTTTGAATGGTACTCTTCGTTTAAGCCTTCCATGAAAAACCATTTTTATAGGGAAATTTTAGTGGCTACATTATTTAGATGGACTAATCTTCATGCTTAAAAAAATAGTAATTTTTATTTTTCCTAAAATTGGTTTGCTCAAATTTTATAGGATACAAATAATCAAAATTATTAAAAAATTTAATTTTTTGACAAAAATTGTACAATTATTTAAAATTTTCATGTTTTTCCAAAACAAATATTTACATAATTAAATTTTTTCTTAAAATTGGTTTACTACAATTTTATAAGATACCAAATCTCTAACATATATGATAAATTTCTCTTTTAAAATTTTCATGATCCTCTCTTATACATTCAATAGCCTATAAAACTCCAAATAATATGAGTATATCTTTTATCATTCATATTAAGTAACTGAACAAAAATTTGTGTTCAAATTATGAAACCCCATCCATATTAATCACCTCATACTTGTACATTAAGTAATTAAGCATAACTTTATAGCTTTACTTTAGGTAAGTGACTTATCCTTGAAAGAAGAATAAGATAAGGAATATTGCTATGAATTTTAAGATTCAAAACATTAAAATTTCTTTAATTTCTATTTAAGTTTTATTGATTATATATTTGTGCCAAAGAAATATTTACAATTTATAATATAGATATATGAAAACTTCATTACTACTTATATATATAATATATAAATAATTATTGGAATTTAATCAATTTATATATATATATATATATATATATATATATATATATTATTTTCTCTAATTCTATTAAATTCACACTATGTTCATTTGTAATTTTAAGTGGAAAAAATAATTTATCCAATTATGATACGAATTAATGAAAACTAAATCCCCATAAACCATTATTTTACAACTCATAAATAAGAAAAAAAAGTATTGTTAAATAAAATTAATATAAAAATAAAAATTTAATACCAAAATTATTATTGAAAAAACATATTATTTTTAATATAAAACTATTATCATTTCCTCACAATCGTTTTACGTTAAATTTTTCTCTGTTCTTATTAAAAAGTTGAAACAATACTCAATTTGTAATTTTATCAATTTCAATTGAGATTTATTATTACATTGTTTGGATTTGAACATTGACACATATTATGGTTAAATTATGTGACAATAAGTATTGAAGAAATATAAATAATTGATACATGAGGATTCTTAATGGCCCAAAACTAAAAGTCTTCAAAAATCAACAAAAATACGACCAAAAAGAAGACATTATCATAAGGAATCTCAGAGTTCAAACAACACCTCAATCTGAGTTCATATGCAAAAATTATGCTCAATATAAGTTGCAGTTAAACTTGGAAAAAAGACGAGTTAGTTGGTGCTAGTTAAATTTGGATTAGTGCCAAAGTTTTCAATGTAGCCAAGTTTGGTGGAAAAAGGGCTAAAGATGGTAGACCTTTATATAAAGTAGACACATCGCTATTGTTGGCAGAAGCACTAAATATGGTGGCACTGGCTAAATATTGTGGTAAAAAAATTGAACCAATAACGTGAGGCCACATGGCTGAATCAATAGGCCCCATGTGGAACCCAGCTGGAAATCAGTCGGTGGCTAATTGACCCTTGGAATCATACATTTAAAACTATGGCACTTGCAATGAATTTTTCTATATATTTGATTGTTTCAAAATCTTTTGAAGTGATGGTGGCGATTTTTTAAATTTATGAAAATAGTTAACGAATAGATTGTTTTTATTAATAAAACAACAATTGGTTGACGTCAACAGGGTTGGAACCCACAAGCCCCACTTATACCTAAACATGGCAAGCAACTGCCCATTAGGTAAAATATTGAATGGTTTTCCACCCATTACCATTACTTCTCATTCCATCCGTCAACTGACAACTAACAACCGACGAGGACTAATGGAGGAGGACTAATGAGCTATAGACAAAACCTAGTGTTCATAGACAAAACCACAAAACCCTATTGATGTGTTGTATGAGTAGGAATATTCTAGGGGAATATTCCCAAAAAGACTCTGTTGTGGAATCTAAATGATTCTCTAAGGGTCTAGAGTTGACTATGCTAGAATATAGTCATGTTTATACTCAATTTCCTTATAATTTCATAAGGATTTCACTAACACAGTCTGTTTTGGGATCCAACTAGCCCATTTTCAAATTCATTCTTAGGATTAGAGGTATAATGATGTATCTTTCCATGTAATCATTTCCATTTTTGTTTGGATGAATGAAGAGGCCTCCCCACTATTAAAGCAAGGCTCAAATACATAATCTACATTGGATGAATTCCGTTATAAAAATTTGGGTGCATTGTCTTTATGGTATCCTTTTATGTTGCTTCTTCTTTAATTTTTTGCATTTATGATGTTTACATGCTCATTCATGAAATTTTGAAAACATCATTGAAGAAAAGATCGTGGATCAATACAAGTTTTGATTAAGAAACTAGAATTATAAATTATTTATAATTAAATTTATTTGAATATAAAAAAATTAAAAATAAAATAAAAGTAATATAAATATTAGTAAATAATAGTTTAATTTCCATTGGAATTATCATAATATTTATAATTAAAAAAATAGTATAATCACTACATAATAATTGAATTATGATAGTTTTAAGGTGTGGTCTCCCTACTTCGGTGCGGTGATTGCAAAAGGTTGGGAGTAGTGCTCGGCCCCTCCGAATTCAATCTCTATCGTTGATCAGCCCTACTCAACAATTGATGTTGAACACTCTCAGGGCTAGAATTGGTTTACATGTCACACTATTTACCCCACCAAAATGATTTCCAAGACCAAGTGACCTTACAACTAATGGTGATCTTCTTTCTATTTTCTTGTTTATTAGTTGTTTCCATTCAATGTGGAGGTGTGGCCCCTTCCTTTTGTCCTTTTCCTAAGTCCTATTCATTATCCCTGTGGGATATGCCATTGGGGTGTTACTGTCGAGTGGGCGTTGCTTGCTCCATTTCATCTTGATGCTTCACTTCTATGTGTTGCATGTTTCCTTTGAGGTGTTACTATCGAGTGGAACCCACCTACTTAGTTACATCCCAACATTTTTGTTTCCATGCCATCTATGGGTACTATGGGATACACACATCGGGGAACCATCGTTAGGATGATGTAATATCGATCTTCCACTCCCGACGCTTAACTTTGTGCACTCATAATATGCCATCAGGGTAACTTCGACGGGTGGACCCCGCCCTCTCCTTTATATCATGTCACTCAACCTTATTTCAATATTAATATTATATTGGGGTAACACCACAAAGGCAAGCCCATTGGGTAGGTTACACCTGTCGTTAATAGAATTATTTTCCATTGATAACGTGTCTGCAACATATGCCCAGAGCTTCATGTAGGGGTTCTGCTAGCCTTACCACCATGTTTGGCACTTAAGAAAACTCTGGCTAGGCACCAAAGGCTCACGCAAACGCCTTTCATTTTTGCAATGATTTGACTTCTGGTCACTAACTTTGGCTCTATCTCAGAATGCAGGAGGCCATTTTCAAACTTCTGCATAGCATCAAAAAGATCATCTAGAGCACATTTTGGTTGAGTGAGTCCAATGAAGTTGTTGAGCTAATATTATTCCTAAAAGTGCCTTCAAATTCTATTATTCAGTGCACTAGTCCTCTTGATCTCCTCTTAAATTTCCCCCTTGAATATGCCTCAGCCTTGCTTCACTTTTTAATACCATTTTTTTTTCTATAGTTTTTAATCTCTCACTAGATACAGGAATGAATATCCTTTGCAATATGAAATAATAAAAGGGAGGATGAGGAGGGTACAATATTGGCTCCAACTGGGGATAGTTCCTTTCTAGCAATAGGCTGGGAACCTATAGACTAGTATCCTTGTTGGCCATGGAGTCAAAAATATATTGAATCTATAAAACTAGAAAATCTCCTTGAAACTTGAATTGCAGGAAATGTAGAACTATAAATTCTAAAAACTAGAAATTAAATGCTCACGTAATGAGCTTATTTATGTACAACTCTTATTGTTCCTACTCATGTACATGGGTTAATTCACTTGAGTGAAGTCAACCTTTCGATGATACCATCACAACATCTGAGTACTGGACCTTATGCCAGAGTGCTCTTGAAAATCAACAATTAAAATAGACATGCACAACATGGAAACTTCAAACAAAACTTTTGGCACATACCCTGGAACTAATGTATGTTGTTGAAAAAGTAAATATGCAATGTAGTCAACTATTGAGTCACAAAATGGATGGGAGAAAAGTTTGGTTGCTTCATTTTCTTTGGAAATTTTATTACATGAATGTTTTCACATAGACTAGCCATGGTGATTAGGGGCTCAAAACTTGCCAAAAAAATAAAAGTGTCAGAATCTTGATAAACTTAGCTTCATATCAAAGAGCTTGTCATTTTGAATTCAATGGTGTGAACGCCAATCAAATATCAACTCGTATGCAGGATTTAGAGCGAGTCAAATTTTAGGTTTGACTTGGACACGTGCTAGGAATGGATGACATGGAAAAGGTCCCAGCAAATGGGGAAGTTCCAAGTGGTAGATTGTCAATGGGTGCCACATATTTCCTATCATAGGAGTTAAGGTAATCGGCCCCTGGAGCAGTTAGAGTTACGGTGCGATATATCACAATCGTAGATTGACAAAGGGTCAATATTAGAAAATCAGTCCCCTGCACAGTTTAGTTGCAATGTGATATATGTCCTATCACAATCGCAACTGGGGAGGGTTTTTACAAAGTGAACCTAGATGTAAGTTTTGATTGCGATTTGCGATAGGGAAATAGATGCGATATTGTTATATGTTGTGGTTGATAACTCGTCGGGTCTGCCAGATCGCATATCAAAATGCGTTAAGTACCACGTACACAATACTCTCGGCTATCTAGCAATTGTGATGAGCCATAACTCCCAGATGAGCTGTGACTATAGGTTCCATTCAATCATTTGTCAGGTCCACCAATATTACAATCTCACAAATTGCCCACTTTTCTTCACAAAACTTAAGACCATGGGTTTTCCACTAAACTGACCACTTTGGATGTGACCACTTGGCGTTAACAAAGAGATAGGATTCAGAGTTGGCAGGACCACCGATTTTGGCGGAACTTCCAGATTTAACTCCACATAATTAATTTAACTCTTAGTAAGCCATATTTATAGGATAAAATTGTGGAAAGACTAACGAAAGTCATAACTAAGGAGTTTTTTAGGCAAATTAGATGCAAAAAGAGGCTAGATAGCCATTTTTGGACATTACGATTTGATTGGAGCAAGTTTCAGGATCAAAGGAGAACTTCTAGATATGATTTCTAAAAAGTGAATCTTATGGGTGCCATGGTCTGCTAGAGTCTTGATTCAATTTAAGGAGGAATAGGAAGATGGAGGTGACCTTGCAGGGGCCTTCCAGCCTCCATATGTTTTTTGCATCATCCATTACAACAATATTGTAGATTTATTTATTCTTTTCTCTATATGTGTTCAGAGAAAGAGACTGTTTAATTACTTAAAGTGGATTGTAGTATTGTTTATGCAAAATAATGTTTTCTTGAAGGGGAAACTAGCCACTCTTTTTGTCAGCACACTTATGTACTCTTTATTACTGAATAATTTTGAGCAAAATGAGAAGGGGTCATGCCTTTATAGCTGATCCAAGTATATGTAGCCCAAGAGGGGTGAACTCCATTAACAATGGTTGGTGTATTATTGTTGGATGCATGTTTCCATTCAATGTTTTTGTTTCATGTTTTAAGTTTTATTCATGAAACTAAGTTAATTAAACACACATATTATTCATGGATTTAATTGTTATTTTGGAGTACAAACCTCAAGCACATTTTTATATTCTAAATGGGGAATTAGCATAACATTACTAATCTTCTCCATTTCAGATCAAGTTGGTATCAAAGCTTAAGTTTTCTTTGTGGAAGGAGGAATTGATTGTAGTTTGCAAGTGAACGTTTTTTTAAGCTCAAGTAAGAAGAAGGTTTTGGAAAGGAGAACAAGATTGTTACAATCTCTCCCACCAATTTCCACGTCAAATTGTAGTAGAAGCTTCAAGCAAAGAATGTCCCAAGGAGCAGAGCCTACTAGAATGTCATAGGATGTGAAGGATTTTAGAAAGACTTTCTTAGACATGGAAAAAATGGTGAAAGTCCTCTATGAAGAGAGGAATATCAATATGCAAGTTGAAAAATCTAGACGTCCAAGAAGAGAATGTTCTCCAAGGGAAGATGGTAACATGAATGGTGATAAACCACCATCTTCTCCACAATACTCATGGTTTTCTACAACTCTGATGAAAGATGCTAGTGTAGAAAGTCCTTCAGAGAAGATAGATGGACAAGTTTGTACCTTCTTCCATATGATGTGGAAGATGAGGTTCTATTAGCATCTAAATTCAAGGAGCTGAAAGAAGAGAGCCAAAGAGTCCAAGAGGACACATCTATAATTAAAAGGGAGTTTGAAAATGTCTTTGTAGGTCAATGAAAAGATCAGGAAAGATGTAAGAATTTAAATGCTTCTTCCTTATGTGAAAGCATTGACATGAATTCATTTGCATTATTTTCATAATATAGTAAAGGTATTAGATCCAAGAGCTTGATGAAGATGGGTTACAAGGGAGGATGCCTTGGAGTAAACTAGCAAGGCATTAAAAATCCAATTGAGGCCAAGGAGAGGCGTAAATATGAAGGCTTAGGCTATATAGAAAAAGAAGAATGGTCTTATAGCAACAACACATGGATATCATGTTCCTTTTTCCAGATGAAAGGATATGAGGAGACAAGATTTTGGGAGTTTCATCCAGAATTGGTTCCCCTTTGTTTCCTCAAATGTAAGGAGGACTCGAAGTGAAAAGCATCTCCAAAGATAGATGAATATGTTGAAGAAGAAGGGAAGCTAAATTCTTCTTACCACGCAAGCAGCATAAGCCAAAGAATAGCAAACAAAGGTATATCCATTCTAGTAATTTGATTGTTGTTCATAATGGAAAACAACACACAAATTTGAATAACATGTTAAGGAATGTGTTTCCATGTGCATTTTTCCTTTCAACTAACCATTTTGTAGATAAGTGAAATAAAAGGAAAGTAGTCATAAAGAAGATGTTTATATCTACCCGAATTGAGACCGAAAAGAGAAAATACCATTCAAGATTAAAAGCAAGTGAGCCAAGAGGAGCTCAAAATAACTTTTGTAGTCACTGCAATATTAGCAGAAATTAGGTAAAGAAGTGTTGGAAATTGTTTCCACAACTTCATCCTAGTAAGGTAAAGCAAATGATGCAAGAATCGGAAGAGGAAGAAACAAAAGAAAAAGTGGTGCATGATGCAACCATCCCTGAAGCAACTTCAAAAGAAGAGAAAGTTCAAATAGTTTGTTCATATACCTAGTTGGGTAAGAAATGTGTGAACTATTTGTCTAACTGAAGTTTGTAATTTTTTGTTTACACTAGTTGCATATCCCCATAGTTGGGTAACTTATAAAAGTGATGTTCATAAATAAATCACTTATATGCAACAATGTTTTCTTTATGAATTACAATGCTAGTTTGGCTTGTTGATAGTCAATTTCAACGAAAAATTTGGAAGTTAAATTTATTCCAGTTTGTAAAATGATTTTTCAAACCCCTGATTTTAAAATTGTTGTATGAGTAGTTGCAGCACGTTTAGTATGTTCCAAATGTGTTTAGCATTCATGTTATACAAGTATTCACTATGTGAGGCTTGTTTTGGTTCATTTGGCAGAGTCCTTTAGGATCTTATCCTCGATAAGGATTTTACAAATGAGCACCCTACAATTCTTCCTGGAAAGGATGTTGTTGTGGATGGCCATAGTGATATGGATAAGCTGAGAAGAACATCCTTTTGACCAGAAGCCCAACATGATTTTGATGAACAAAATGTTGAATGCATGGAAAAACTAACCACAAGCATGGGTGAAGTGTCCAAGGGTTGTCCGTTGTTGAAAGAATGGAATATGGAAGTCTACAAATAGCACGGTCTTCAAAGTAGACAGAAAATGAGTGGAGGCTAGTGCATCTTACAAGTTGGCTCCATCTTGTATAACAAGAATATGTGCATGAACTGGTAGCACAGTAATTTAACCATCGTGTAGGAAATGTTGAAATAAGTTAGGAACTCTTTCTCTTGTTGCAACGAGAGTCACATTTCGATGAACAAATATCATGTATACCTCAAAAGACATGATTGTCATCTTTTCAAAAGATATCACAAGATTTTGACAATGAACATTAATGGTTGTAGGGGAGTGTTTCACTTGGCATGTCCAAATATCATTGATAAAGTTGATGATCTGAAGGTAGCACTGGTCGATCTAACAGTTGAAGGCACTTTGAACATGTTGAAGGCATCAACTACAGAAAAGGTGAAATGTGTAGTGGTAACATCATTCCAAACCCAAGTCAAGTAGATTTGTTGAATTATGAGAGTCTATAGTAAGAACCTTAATTAAAGTTTTTTAGTGCTTTATGGTACTTAGAGTACTAACACCATTATTTGTACATGATATTATGATAGCGTGAAACAATAAAACATAAACTATTTTAAATGTCCATCAAGGGGATTTATATGCACTTCGAGGTGATGAGAGAGTGAGAGGCATTATGCCTAAGTTTTTGTAATGTGTTTTGTAATCATCATTATATAATTGATTTGAAAGAAGAAATTTTCCCAAACCATCTTGGCAATTTCATGTAAACTTGTCCAAAGAGTATTTTATAAAATCTTGGAAAGTAAATTGCTTCATTGTAAACTCGATAATGTCAGATATAGATGCAATTAATGAATTCATCGTTCAAACCCAGAAGAAAAAAGGTGAAGGAGAGAAAGAATATGATTCAAATACATTTCATAGATTTGATTGATGATTTGAAACTTTTGGAGACCAAAAGTTTGTCACTGGGGAAGAGTAATCAGGAGCTAAAAATTAGCCAAAAAAATCAGTGTCAAAATCTTGATAGCCTTAACTTCATATCACAGAGCTCATCATTATGAATTCAGGAATTAGAGCAAGTAAAAGTTTAGGATTGAATTGGACACATGATAGGATTGGATGACATGACAAAGGTCCCAGTGAATGGGGAAGTGCCAAGTTGTAGGTTGTCATTGGGTCCCACATATCTCATATCAGAAGAGTTAAGGTAATCAGCACTCGGAGGAGTGAGAGTTACAGTGCGATATATCACAATTATAGATCAGCGAAGGGTTAGAGTTACAGAATCGGCCCCCGACAGAGCTTAGGTGAGATGCAATATATTGCATATCACAATCGAAGCCATGACATGTGTTTACAAATAGGTGCCAACTGTAAGCACCGATTGCGATTTATGATAGGGCGTCGAATGTGGTACTGTTATATGTTGTGGTTTATAACTCGTCGGGTCTACCAAATCACCAGATCGCATATCTCAATGCGTAAATTCCCACATACAAAAGACCCTATGTTATCCGTTGATTGTGATGAGTAATAAGTCTTGGATGTTATACGACTATAGGTTCTATTTAATATTCCGACAGGTTCGCCAATATCATAATCACACAAATCACCAACTTTTGTTCACAGACCTTAAGACGATAAGTTTTCCATCGATTGTGAGTTGCGACACAGCTGTGAAACCATCAACGTTTCTTCTGAAATGACCACTTTGTATGCGACCACTGATCTTTAACTAATAAATAGGCTTTGAAGTTTGCGGGACAACTGATTTCAGCAAAACTGCCATATTTAACTCCAAATAACTAATGTAGCTTTATTTCGTCTTTTCTCTATATTTGCTTGGAGAAAGAGACATGTTTAAGTAATTCTAGTGGATTGTAGTATTTCTTATGCTCTTGGAAGTTGGATTATTGGGTCTTGATTTGAGATTCCTTAGCTTGTTGATTTTTCATGACTAACTATAGGTTGTCACATGCTGTGAGATTTCTTTGCCAATAATGTTTCCTTGAAGGGGAAATTAACCGCTCTTTTTTCAGCACACTTATGTACTCTTTATTACTGAAGAATTTTGAGCATAATGAGAATGGGTCATGGCTTTAGTGCTGATCCAAGGAGATGTAGCCAAGGAGGGGTGAACTCCTTTAACAATGGCTAGTGTCTTACTGTTGGATGCATGTTCCCATTCAATTTTTTTGTTTCATGTTTCAAGTTTTCTTCATGAAACTAACTTAAGTAAAACACACATAAAATTCATTTTTTTACTTGCTATTTTTGACTACAAACCTCAAGCACATTTTTGTATTCTGAATGGGGAATTTGTACAACATTACTAGCCTGCTCCATTTCAGATAACATGGTTACTTCTCGACTCTTCAACTTTGGCTCTTCTTGGGAAATTTATTGTGGGTAATCTTCTTCCAATTTGCTTGTAAGAAAATCCCTTTGAAAATCTACAACAATCTTGTCCTTCCTAGAAGAAGAAACTATCTTTGTTTGTTAAGAGTAATTTTCTTCTTGTGGCTGTCTTCGACATATTCTCATACTTTGTTCCCAGTCTGAAAGATGTAAGTCATCAAATGAAGCCTCTTTTTCAACCCCATTGTCAACTTCCTCTTTCTGTGCAGCTTTCCATGACTGAGATTATTGTGGTTCTGCAGCACCCAATTCCCCATCTAAGTCATAGAAATCATATAAAGGAGAACCATAAAATTCAATAAAATAAGATCTCTAAGGCTTTGTTTATAGCTTAACGATGTACCCTTATCCATTTTCTTCATTACTAGGCAATGCTTATTGATGCAAGTTCATGTTTTCTTGGAGTTGAGCTCCAAAAATATCTTCTACAACATCATTAGTCTTGGAAATATTTTGAACATTAAAATGTTCAAAACAATCTTCAAATAGAGGACCTGGTGGATATTATATTTTGCAAAAATCATTATATGCTATGTGAAATCTATTCAAAGAATAAATGTTGACATGAGGTAGTCTTTTGTACCAAAGTATCTCTTCTTTATCTAAAGAATACATGAACAACTAAATTTTCACCTCTTCAAGAAGAATACCATACTGCTCCATTCATTCGTAAAAGTCCTTAAGGTGTTGGTTTGGGCTTCCACTTGCGCTTCCATTGAATCTAGGAAAATAGGCATACCATTCTTGAAAGGGAGGAACATGATCACAGTAACCAACAATGGAAGAAAAATCTAATGGGGCAAATTCGTTGACCAAGAATGTAGGAAGAGTCATTTTGAAAACCCCTTAAGATGGGAGAGCTCAAGCTACACTTCAGTTGCTCACCAAACAAAGGAATGCATAATTTTCTACCCATGTAAATATATTTTGATTCATTCCCTGGAAATTGTGCCAGAATATTTTTTCGCTCATAGATACAACCTTCGGATTGAGGATAAGGGTCAGTTCCTAGGACATCTTAAAGTGTCTCAAGGATATATTTTTTCCAGCTAATAATTAGATATAAACTTATGAAAATTGGTCCAATTATCCTACTCAGAGGTAGATTCAATATACACATAAATAGTATATCATTCCCAAGAGTAAATGTTCAGATATGGTGGCCTACACATAGAGAATGTAGCTTGATTGGTCATTGTAATAAAGGTGGAAAGAAGTAATATAAGGAAGAAACCTAATGCAGAGGGTTGGAAAAACACATAATCCTATGCAATAATTCACAGTAGCATCAAGAAAAGATAACGGAAATGAGGTGCATAAATTATGAAGTGTGTTTTAAGGCATCCAAATCAATATCTCACATGTACTATGTGTTATATCATAGCATAAGTAAATATGTAATATCATAGTGACAATATGCTATAACATAACATAAGTAAATATGTGACTTAAGAGTAAGTCCAACAACAATAATTACGCACATGCTCAAGAGGAAAAATACACATGAAATGGCACACAGAGGTAGAAAACATACTACATATCACAATGATTGGAATCCCCAAAAACTTCTTCATTATTCTTCACGAATGAAAAACATCTAGCAGGCTCAAATGTGTGAAATTTCCAAAACAATTATAGCCTCAAGAATAGGAAAATTGAACCCTTGTAATGAGTTTTTCATCCCTTTTAATAGGGAGAGAGTGCAAGGAAACAATTATAAAAATATATTGAATGCTAGGGCTGTCTGCACTGTCTAAATGTATGAGCATGTGAATGGCCTAACTAGTCTATTGATTACCTAAAATATTTTTACTCTTTCTTGAAATGAAATATTTACAAAACATGGAAAACATGAGGTGTCATAATTGACACATCAAAATATCTCCATTTCCAATTCCTATGATTTCCTAAGGTGGACTTGGGCTCCATTATCTAGGTTCATTGTGGGGTTATGATCTGGCCATGCCTCTTCCATTGTATTCCTTTGATGGTTACATGCTAATTCACCTACAATTTTCTCCCTCTAACTACTTAAATTCCCCCTTTTTTGAGATGGCCCTTCTTTTATGGCGTTACCTTTCACCCATCTGGATTAAAATCCCTAGTGGGAAGACGTTATTTTGGTGTGGTGGTGTTTGAGGTGATATGCACTAGCTGATAGCTGAATGGGGTTGAGTGTGAAAGAAGCCACTGAGGAATACCATTGAAAAACAAACAAATTTGAAACTCAACAACTAGTTTGTGACATATTTATATGTTGGAAATAATATAGAGTGATGTTGTGAAGAGAAGTTTGGGAATTACATGTGGAGCCACCTGGTTGCATAGTAAGTGGATAGGGGAGGCCCTCAAACCTGCAAAAATCATGCTCACTTGTTGTCGTCACTATTGTGTTGGGGCATTGGTGGCAGGTGTGGTCCCCCTTATTTAGAGAGCGGAATGAACAAGGTTGTGAGTAGGACTTGACCCCCATAGATTCAATATTGGTCATTTATCAGCCATAATTGAAAGTTGGCATTAACCATTCTAGGGCCTAGTGTTGGTTTATCAACCATGCCAGTTATCCCACTGAAATCCTTTCCATAACTATGCGGCCTTTGAACTAATGATGACTTTCTCACTATTTTCTCGTATGCTAGTTTTTTCTATTCAATGTGGAGGTGGTTCCCCTTATTTTTGTCTTTTTCCTAAGTCCTCTTCATTACTTGTTTAGGATAAGCTGCGAAGGTGTTACTGTCGGGTGGACCCCGCCCACTTAGTTTCATCTCGACACTTCACTTATCTGCCCTATATGTTTCCTCTTATGTGTCACTACCTAGTGGACCCCACTTGCTCACTTACATCCTGTCACTTTTGCTTTTGCGCCACATATGGGGCCTCCAAGCTGCACCCACTGGGGAACCATCCCAGGGATGATGACATCTCGGTCTTCCACTCTCGATGCTTAACTTCATGCACTGATAAGATGTTGTGAGGGTAACTACCTTGGGTATACCCCACCGAATCCTTTATGTCGTGACACTCAAATTTATTTCAATCTTAATGTTCTTCGAGGTCCAATGGACCGGGTGGGTTCCACCTATGGCCAATAGAATTGTTTTCCATTGCTAACATGTCAGACATGTCTTCATGGAACTTCGCATAGAGGTTCCATGAGCCTTGCTGCCGCGTTTCACACTCAAGGTAGCTTTTGATATCTAGCAAAGGCTTACCGAAATACCTTTTAGCTTGGCAATGCTTTGACATGTGATCACCAAGTTTGATTGGCTCTATCTCATGATCTAGGAGGCCATTTTCAAACTTATGCATACCATTGGAAATACCTTATAAATCAATTTTTGGCTCAGTGAGTCCAATGTGGTCTTTGATCTCTTCTTCTTCCTAGAAATGGATTTATCTTTCTTTCTTTGCACTATTCCTCCTGATCTCCAATTCAAATTCCCCCTTGAATATGCCTTGACCTTGCTTTTATTTTTAATACCATTTTTTTTTTCTGGAGTTTTCTATTCCTCCCTACATATAAAATAAAATCCCCTCTACTATATGAAATAATAAAAGGGAGGATGAGTAGCATACAAGAAGGAGAGAAAGGTAGGAAAAATGGATGGGGGAGAGATGGGGAGAGAGAGGAGGGAGGGAGAGAGATAGTGATAGAGATAGAGAGAGAGGGAGAGAAAAAACGGAACGGGGAGAGATGGGGAGAGAGAGAGAGAGAGAGAGAGAGAGAGAGAGAGAGAGAGAGAGAGAGAGAAATAAGAGAGAGGGAGGGATAGATTAATAAGAGGAGGGAGGGGAGGGAGGGAAAGAGACATGGACTTAGGGTGTAGGATTGTATATATTTATAAGGTGGAGAGAGAGAGGAGCGAGTGATGCTGGGAGAGACAAAAGGAGGTTGGAGAGGAAAGAGAGATAGAGGAAGGGATAGCGAGGAAGGACTTGAGAGAGAAGTATAAAAGGAATGGAGGAGAGAGGATGGAGGTGAGTGGGAGAAGATGGTGAGGGGAAGAAATAAATACTGGATAGAGAGAGAGGGGTTAGAAGGGAAATTATGGAGAGGAAAGTGAGTTGTAAAGGAAAGCAGGAGGGGAAGAAGAGAGCATGTTTTAGGGGTGAGATAGAGAGATAAAGAAGGAGAGAGAGAGGGATATAGATATTTAGATGTAGGAATGAGAGAGTGAAGAGGAGAGAGGAAAAAGGGAGGGAGTGATAAATATGTAGAGAGAGAGCAAGTTTGCATTTTGAGGGGTGACATAGAGAGGGCGGAAAAAAGGAAATATGGAGGTGATATGATTAATAGATCATAGTGTGAGAGAGGAAGGAGAAAGAGAAACATGGAGACAAATAAAAATATTATATATTATTATATAATATTGAACATTACTAGCTATAGAGGAAGCGGAAGTAATGATTTACAAGATGTAAAAGAACTTTCAATTAGAAAGCCAAAAATATTTTCGTTTTTCATTGAATTAGATGTATTTATTTTTTTGTAGATGTTAATTTCTAATCCTATTTCATTACTTGCACTAGATGCATTGATTGTAGTGTAGATGTTGAATTTTAATCCTATTGTATTTCTTGCACTAAATGCATTGATTGCAATGTAGATGTTCATTTCTAGTTTGATGTAACTAGATATATGTTGCACATTAATTTCAAAGTAAATAGATGAATAGTGTGCATTGATTTTAGTGTTAGAACAAAAAATTTGTAGGTGTCATGAATTGATTTCTATGTTACAATAACTCAACGATATATAAAATACTTGAATTTAATCTTAAATAAAATGTCCACCTACCTGAAATGTTTTCTTCTTGAAACTATATACTATCTATAATTGATTATGATCTTATTATTCTCATTTTTAATCATTCAACAATTTTAGGCACTTTGCATTCAAAAACCATAATAGAAAACAACTACCATTGAAAATTACTTGGGGTTTAATGCTCCATAAGTCATAAGAATTGACTTTGGAGAAACCTACTATTAATATTGGACAAGAAGAGTGAACATGTATGACATTTACTACAATAGCTCAAGTTAAATATTTGAATATTGTATGATTTCAACTACCATTTTCATATGATCCATATAAAATATGGAAAAAATAACAAGTGTGAGAATAGGAATAGTAAAAGAAATAGTTTAAGATTGATAAAAATTAGGGCTATTTGCAACTAACTATATTCTTAGTATTCACATTTTCTATTATTTAAAATTGTCAAATTATCACTTTGCATTAAAAACATATTTCATCATTTTTCATCATTCAAGTGGTTAGTGGTCGCTATCATGTCAACAACTGAGGTAATTAAGAAAATTTAATATTAAAATGACCATATTAATCTTAGATATATTTAGCATATTTAAAATGATCAGGATAATTAGATGTTCAATAAATTTTCCATGGTCACACAGAACTGAAACCAACCTAGGTTTGTCTTTATCCTAGATCTATCAATCACCAAGAGGGATCAAATCTTTCAAAGTGTAAACCTTTCATCAAGTTTCAGACTTAAAAACAAGGTTTTCACCTTCAATGATTTGATCCCTCTTGACACTTGATAAATTCGGTGTTAAGATGGATCTAGGTTAGTTTTATAATTGTTCTTTATTTTTTTGTAGTAATTATATTTGATTTTTTTATTTATTTATGAGATATAAACCAATTGGTTTTATGGTGTTTATTCTTTATGAAGTCTTAGGTTTAAGTCTTATGAATAGAGATTGACGATAGAAATTCAAATTTGGTTGGGCCTCATAAAGTACTAATGAAAACATCCCATAATTGGACAAATTATTTTTCCATTTAACATTGGAAATAAACCTAGCTTAAACTTAGCCTACTTAAAGAAAAAAAAACTTCTCTACACTAAAAGATAAATGTTGATTAACCTCTCCATAATATATACACGATGAAATAATAATATTTTCTTATAGTAAAGTGATAAATAAAGTTTTCAGACCATATCCATATAAAAAATTGTAACATTATAAATAAAATTTTCAAGATATAACCCAAAAGAGGGAAATTAATAACAAAATTATATAATTAGTAAAAATCTAAAAGTTTGAGTTTTCTAGTTGACTCATTGGCTCACATGTTATTGAATCATTAAGTCATCTCACGTTTTTCCAAACACCAAGTTGTCACTTCATCATACTAATGCAACAATCTATTGTGGGATTAATATTGTGAGAGATTCAATTTTTCAAATCTATACATCTTGACAAAGGAGGCCATTCATCACCATCTAATGCTTCTAAACACTTGTTTATCATTTTTAGATATTTCAGGGAGAGCATCATTAATAGGTAGAGTTGTGTGAATATATTCAATTTCTTGTTACATACCTTGCACTCACCGTATATGAAAATAAATTATATTGCAAACATATAAACAAGTTCTACATAGTAGCTACTCTTATCGCTTAGCTTAAATGTAGCTAAATCATAGTAAAAATACTAAATTTAAATTAGTGTTAAGGTTTATAATTTAATCTATTTGAATTTTACTGATTCATAAACTCCTCATTTGCGCAATGAAAATGCAAGGCCCTAATTTCAATGGTTATGCAAACATAGATTTAAAAAACTATAATATGTTATGCCCGTATTTACATTTGAACTACATTAGTCGTTAAAATCAAGGTTGTTTGTACAAGTCAAGAATTATATATTTTATTTCCTAAAATTTGAACTAAAATATTCAATAAAAGAATAATAATAACATTGATTTATTATTTAGTTTATAAAAATGCATATGTTTTATTTTATTAAAATTTGAATTTAGATTTTAACCCAAAAAAAAGTGTTTTATTATCTTTTTTATTTAATTAAAATTAAAATTAAAACATTAATTATTTTTCTATATTACATTATTATATGTATAAAATTATTTGATATGACAAATGGAATACATTGCATTAATAAAAATTGATAATTGAAAAATCAAAATTACGAGGTATTTTTCAATAAGATCAAATTATTAGTCAATAATAACAGAAATAAATACTAATATTTTTATTATAAAAAACATTTTTTTTATATAGCTCAACTTTATTAAATCAAAAGATATGAAATAAGTTGACTCAACTAATTAAGGTCAGCTCAATTACCTATTGCAATATCCTGTGGGGTAGCGGGATAATAATATTGTCCAAGAAGATTGTGAAAAATACATACACTCCAAACAAAACCAACTTTCTTGTCCCTCCATACAAACAAAGAGGGGTTCTATAGGTAAATTCATTACACAATAGGATAAAGAGTAGAATCAAATTTCAAAATAATTCCAAACAATGAGCACTTAGATTTGTAAAACTAGTAAGGAAATATAGGGATGGCAGTATGGAATTGGAGAAGCTATAAATTTAGTGTGACACATTAGAAATCAGAATAGTGAGACACTAGTACAACTATCAGAAAATTTTATTCCTCTGTGAGAAAAATTCGAGCGATTTCGATGTCAAAGTACTTTAAAATTTTATATATTTGAATATTCTGAAGAAAATATTATGTAACTTTTATTCAAGTGAAGAGTAAATCTTTTGAATTTAGGATATCATTATTATAATGTTAGAAAATGAAACATTAGGCATTGGAAGTTACTTGGTAAAAATTATTAAAATAATATGCATTCATAAACTTATAAAAATAATCTCTATTTTTCTAGTTTACTACATATTCTTCTTATTTCTTTGGTATTCTAATTGTATTTTAATCTATTAAGTATTAATAATACACTACATAAGTTTAATAAGTTTGTTAAAAACACTTATACTGTTGATTAAGGAATTTGAATTCATATGAGTTTTAAATTCACTTTTCCCCAACTATTTACCATTGTAGTAAAATATATAACAGTGAAATTACTTTGAGGAGTTAGATCAGTTAATTGAACCATTTTCTCTATGCATAATTCTAATGGGGAGGCCAATATAGGTCACAGACTCAAATTGGATTGAATATTTTGAGGTTACAAACTACTATTGAGAAAGAGGGGGGCTCCCACGAGATCTTCTTTGGAAAGTTTACATTAATAAATTAAATTCACACTATATGATGTCACATGATATTTTTAAATATTTTAAAGTGACCCCACCTATTTTTGTCGCATTTAAGAAAGTTAAGAACTCTATAAAATCCATAACAAAGGTATAAGCTTAAAATTGTTCTACTACTAGTAATAATTAATTGAAAGGTGAAATTCCTATGTAGTAGGAAAGGCTAAGTTTTCTCAACATATTCAATTTGTCTTGTGAATGGAATCCATAACAAAGATACAAGTTTAAAGGTGTTCTACTATTAGCAATACTTTTTATTTTTCTGTGTTGAATTGTATTATGTTCAAAAATGGGAGTTACATGATAGTACTGAAATTCTTAGGGTGGTCTCTCATAGGGGATACCCAACCAAAGCCAAAAAATGAACTCTTTGTAGAAAGGTACAAGAAAAATTAATGGAGTGGCCCAAAATTGTATAATAGAGAGTAGCAGGCCTAACTGGCTGAAAATAAATAGTAGGAACAAAAAACTAGTATTATGAGACCATGACATACAATCAAGCCAATGGGCGTAAATCTAGAGCACCATCCTGGATTGGATATTTTTTGTCTCCATTGTGCCCACCGTTGAGGGATGTATTTTGAAATGTTTCTCTATGTACTAAATTAATCAATCTAGGTCATTCATATGCTAGTGTAGATGACCAAGGCAATGGAGAATGTTTTCTTGATGCTCATGTTAGTCCAAGATAACTTTTTCCAGTAGGAAATTCTTCTACCAATTGATATAAGGATTAATGCACCGATGCTTATGATTGGATTACCCTCAAGGATCTTCCTAGGATCATTGACAGATAGATCAGATTAGCTTTAGCTGGCATAAAGAGAGATCTACATATCCATATCAACAAAATGATGATCAAAGTAGGAGGGAAGAGATTACCTGAGATCTTGATGCAGTGTTGCCAGAGAACGCAATGTAGCGGAGCGGAAGACCTCTCTCCTAGCTCGTAGATCAACACCTACATATAGACAAGAGAAGAAGTAATAATACAACATACAACCTTCATAATCAAAACAATGTTACATAAGGATATTGAACAACATGCATCTAATCTACTCATAAACTATGGAATTGCATCAACATGTAACTGAATCACAACATAAACACCATAGAGTACACAAAATAAATGAAGGTCTATATTAATAATATGAAAGAATTATTACAACCATCTGGTGAATCAAGCTTCCCTTACTCCATCTCATCTCTCTCTCTCCCTTCTTAACCTCATCGTAAACTAATATGTCTCATATAAAGTTTCCACAGCAAATAGGAAATCAGTCAAACCTTTCGACCTCTTTCACAATGCTAGAAGCCTCAAATATATATATAATGGGAGCCTAATCCTTGCCAACTCTCTCATGAGTTCCCTTTGGCAAAAGCTATCATGTTTCCTTTCTTTATTTCTCTTTCCCTTTCTATTACACTCTATTAAGAATAGAAATATCCTCAAACAGGTTGAAGATGGATGTTTCCTGCTTTTCAGGGTAACATATGAGTAAAAAGTGGGATATTATTCAATCAATCCGCTACTTTGACCTACTAAAACTCACCAAAGTTGATTAACGATGCCCCCTGGGGAACCACAAAGAGTTACCCTAGGGACTAATGCCCTTGGTTCATGCCTGGGGAGTGTTATAACTCTTCTTGCTAGTTCGTAGGGAGCATTACCCTAGCAAACCACATTATGAACTTGTTCAATCTTTCAGTCAAACTGTCTTTCTCTTCTAAGCTCATGAGGAGGTCATTTTCCTATATAACAAATGGCCCCTAAAGTGTGAGATCAAAGATGAAGACGATGGCTGAAATACTTTAGAATTGTTGTGTTGGAAAAAAGAGAGAGAGGATTAGAGCTTCGGGACTATGAGAAACCTTATACAACCACATATAGTAAGACCTAAAATCATGTCCTAAGTTAGGCATTCTCATGCTCACTAGCTATGTCAGAGTGATTTTTCAACAAAGGGGTATGACGATCATGTCCACCGATAAGTACAATGTGGAACTTCTGTCATAATAGGATCATCATGAGGAGCTATCTCCAAAAAATAATATACATATCCTGGGAGAGGAAACAAGGCTAAGTGTTGTAAGCCTCTACCCAAGGTCTTGATCATTGCTTCATCTTAAAAACATATTTCAACACATGTGAATAAAGGTATTGAGTTTGGAAATGAAATCATCTGATTATCAATCAATAATGAAAAATTTTAACAGACGTGAGTATGGCCACCGATAATTATGATGGTCCCCAAGATGCACAATACAATCTAGCGAGAGTGAATATAATGTTGTCATCAAACACTTGTAGAATCAATCAACTCGGAGCCAATAATGAAAACCTACAGTAAAACGTAAGGTAACATGAAACTAATGAATGCATGTTCCAAGGCACTAATACGTCTCTAGATTTTCTTCCTAGATAGAATGTTGAAGTCGTTGGAGGAGACCTGTGAAAAGGTAGGCAGTAAATTTTCCTAGATTAGTCAACACAAAATGATACATGAATGGTTGTTTTTTGAAGATACATTTTGAGCAATGGGTCAAATCGACAGAGGGTATGATGGAAGTATATGATTTATGATTGATATAGGAAGTAGAGGATAAAGTGATCCTTTGAACAATAAAAGGCATGAAACAAAGGTTTAACGAGGTAGCTCTAGACGCATGAACACCAAAGAGTGTTAGGATACAGGGATGTAGGAACATTAGAGTATATAGGCTAAACTCATAGGATGGTAAGGTTAATCTGAGAGGATGACAAAAAGGAGGTTTTTCTAAGCAAGTGTCATGTTCAAGGGAACAAATGTTGCCATAAAATATTTCCAAATATAGATATATAGCAATTGTGTTGTCAAATTTTTCACCATTTGATTCAATTTAATGAGTCTATAAGGGTTAGCTTTGTGGTATTTTCATATTTAGAGAGTTTGAAAAGATTGTAAAGAGAAACTCTGCAAGGGGTCCCTTTGTCATAGTTGTTAAGCGAGTGCGGCAAATATTTAATATTATACCCAACATAGTTCCTTTTTTGAAAGTTAGTCTATTGAGTCTAGATAAAGTGATAAACCTATGCTCAATAGAATTTTACCTCATTTTGTTATGAGTATGAGGGGACGAAGTAAACTCGATATTCTTCATGAGATTTTGATGAGTCACACGAAGACAAACTCAATAGATCTTCATCAAATTTTATCAAGTCAAACAAAGAAAACTCGATATATATATTTTAGTTTAATGAGCAAGGAAAAAGAGATAAAAGAACTTCTCATGCCTTCATCGTAGATTTAACGAGTCCTAAGAAGGGAAAAACTTAGGTATTATTCAATTTAAGAGTGAGAAAAGGTCTGAAAAAAGAAAGCTCTCATACTATCGTTGTAGGAGTTTTACAAGCCCGATGACAATAATTCAGGGATTTTTCAATTCAAGAGTGAGAAAAGATACCATAAAAGAAAGAACTCTTAGTGAATCAAACATGGTTGTTTCTACAATTCAGCACTTAAAATTCTTCATGAGAGCATAAGTAATATTGGCAGCATATCGAAATGGTGTATGATAAATAACTTAGGAATGAAAAGGTTTGGAACTATTCATTTTCACCATTTGAGTTATGTGAGAGTGTTCTAGAGTGAAACTAGAGCAAATCTTCCTTGAGTAATTATGAGAAATCTAGGTGAGCATTTTATGTGGTGTCCGTTCTAGGTAGATGATCTAACCCTTATTTTGCATTCCATTACCTTTTTCAGCTTCATTAGGGATGACATTTTTGTATTTTGGGGAACCCCTACACAATTTTTTGCTACTAACGTTGCCTCCTTGGCCTGGACGAGTGTTAAATTCCCTTCATGATCTGTAGTGGTGTATTATCATGTCCTATGGGCCCCAAGGGGGAGTGTTAGGCTATCTGGGCACATTTTAAAACCCTAATTCATGATTTCTCCATCATTTTGACTAATTTTTAGGTGATTTTGTGTAGGTTTTGAGCCATCATTATGAGTGTTTGGAGAGAAAGGGATCACGAAAGTGAATAAATACAAATGCTAAATGATCTAACATGCATACTCGCTTTTTGTATATGTAACTTGATGAAGTATTCAAGGCTTGAATTGATGAAGGGTTAGGAAGAACTTCTGTGATGGAAAATCCAACTGTGGGATGAACATGAAGGTGTGTTCCAGATCAGGGATCACGAGCGTGTAATTGAAATAGATGACATAGAATTTCTTATAGGTTTATGGTGCATAGGTGCATCAATACTATTTACCGGGGGTAGGATAGTGTTGATGCCTCGAAAATCGCTGCAACAACATTGGGGGATAACCACCCGGTCTGGACCTTAGTACAGCTCCTTTTCCGTTTGGAATGGTAGCTCCGACTGGATATAACGGGACCATTTTCCCGATAATGAATAAAAGGAGTGGATGAGTGATGAGTTATATGTTCTAATGATAGGTGGATAACTTAATTTATCAACAAAAATACGAAAAACTAATACTAATCTCGGGAACAACTATTCATTTGAAATGCAGTGTTTAATAATCCTTGTCTATTGACAGGCATGTAGATGACTCTGTAAAATAAACATAGATATTCATTCAAAGATTACTTCATCTAAATAGTTAAACAAAGTGATTAACACAAGATTACGTCATTTACCATTTATATCATTGATACATATATGATTGAAAGAAAACCATGCTATAAACAGCCAATAGTGGGATGCATAAAGGATGTTGTTAAAACACATATATATAAGCGATAATAGCAAGAGCGATCAAATGACAATTCATATAACAAGAATGAATCTAGACATAGATAATAGTACCATATGAGCTGCTAATCGATCCCAATATCAATCGCTATTTGAAATTCTTCCTTCAACGCAGAAATGCTTTCAAACAAAGACAGTAGTGCACATTTGTATAAAAGCTTCCTTATCAAAATCAAAATGATTGGTCCAGTTTCATAAAAGAATATCCCTGAAGTACAATAGTGCAACTTCAAGTTTTAAGTCATATACAAAACTTTACAACCCTTTCTAAATGCATGAAAGGGTCTATAAATACTACTAAACTAAAAATCTATGAAAACAAAATCCTACTTAATTGGTATCAATTAATAATATCTATCTTCTTGGCGGCGATTTGCAGTCAGCGATGTGAATCATCACTCAAGCTATTTTCCTTTAAACCTGAGCTGGCTTATCGCAAGCATTGGCTCCACTTCAGGTGGTCTGTTGAGGCGAGAACTGAGTTGGGCAGCAAAGGTGGCATCCTGAATATCGGGGATAATATACCCGATCGCATCTCTGAGGCATTTGAGGGCGGCTCTCTGGATGTGCGGCTTCACTAAAAAGAACCAATAGGCATCCCATGTCAAGTTGTTAATTCCCGCAATTAATCTTCCATTTTTCTCCAGCTCTGGGTAACATGACTGCTCCAATATCTTTGTTGTTTTTAATTGGCCTGGAGTACATTAAGAAATCATGTTAGACAAGTAAAGAGTATTATTAACCAATTCAACCAAATTACTTTTGGTTGTCTTGCATCTTGAAATCACTCTTTCTGCCTTCATTAACTGAGATTGCCATTCTATAAATAATATTTCTTTGTGCGATTCTAGAATCCTTGGTAGGTTAGCTGCTTGTCCCTGATTGGTATCTTGCCATTCCAGAAAATTTGTCAATGTTTCTTCAGCTTGATCCAAATCTGTCCTTGCCTTTTCTACTTTCTCACTTATGGATGCCGCTAAGTCGCATAATGGTTCTGCCTGGGTGATTTGCTGACACAAAAGCTTTATCTGATTTATCAATCCTTTGTTTAATTGAAATGCCTCTGCTTTAAACTCATCTATCTGTGGGAGCTTCATTGTTTGCTCAAGTTGAGCTGATAATTGAGCAATCTGCTCATCTTTGGATTTCAGCATTAGTTCATTTGATGCTTTTAGTTGCGCCAATGCCTCCAATAGCTCCTTTTGCTTTTGGACTGCACTGTCGTCAATCCTCTATTTTTCTTCCTACAATTGTTTAGTCAACTGATTGTTTATTTGTTGTTGTACTAGCAATTGTTGTTCTGCCTGCTCTGCCTTTTGCTGCGCTTCTGATAATTGTGCCTGTAGCGAAAAGATATCTTGATCTTTTGTCTTCAATAAACTGCTCACCTCCGATGCTTTGTCTATTTTCGCTGCCGAATAAGCTCCAGCATATTGCGATAGCTTTGTCAAATCATCAGAGGGGTAAAATTCCTCTTTCCATAGCACATTGCCCGTTACTGTTTGTTCTGGGAATAAAGAAGGTTGATCAGTCCTTCTCCTCTTCCTCTGTCGTTTCACTACAACTTTATGCCTTGGGCTATAAAAGAAATCCAAGGGAGGAATCTCTTCAATCTGCAAAATGACTTCGTCGGAAGGATCCTTTGGGATTATTTCTACTTCTTTTGATTTGGGTGGGTCGTTGGTTTCACCTGAAACCTGCTTTGAAGTCGCCTCTTGTGTATTGACCTCTTTTAAGTCTCGTCATCTTTAGAGCATTCTAGATTTCCGATAATCGAATTAAATTGCTGCCATTCCTGGAGCAATTTCGGATCAATCTGTGTATCTTCATTTGTATTTAAACTTCTTTGTTCTTGCTCTTTCGCCTGGGTCTCTTCTTGTCTTTGCTCATGCACTTCCTCCTGTTGCTTTGATGTAACAGGAGGTTCTTTATCAAGTCGCTGCTCAGGCTCGCTTGATTTTGTTGTTGGAGTCGTTGCTAACAGATCTAGAGGCAGAGTTTGCAACCTCTGCTCTCTAAGTCTGTTGAATTCAACTAGTCCCTCATCATTGTATTCAAGTATAACGAGCGATTTAACTTGATACATTGACTCGGCCGATGCGAACAAGTCCTCAAATCTGTCTTCTTTATGCTCGAACTTGGTCAATTTGGCCTGTTCGAGTGCATTATAGGCGACTTTGTTTGGATCAAATCGCCTGCTCGATAGATTTGCCAGGGTTAATGAGTTTATTTTATCAGCTTCTTTCTCTGCATGTTTGAAATCATGCAGAGTGTAGATACAAATTCTCAAAGGAAAAGAGGGTCAGACGTGCTTCTTAGCTTTCTTCAAAGTTTGTGTAACCCCATCGGAGATGATCTAATAGGCTATTTCTCTGGCCAGTAGTTTATCAGGGATGTATAGAGGAAGAACGTGAGGCTTGGCTTGACTGCCAAAAACTTTGATATAAGTGAACTTTTCCTCCCCGAACCAACTTCCTGCGGATGTTAAATCAATCCCTGCTTGGTAGGAAATCTTAGGAGTAGGCTTATTGAAAATAGAATAATGAATGGGCAACATGAAGCCATTGCAGATTTGATACAAATGGTGTTTGTATTTGGTCTTCCACAACTTTTGATGGTATATGTGAACAGGTGCGGGGTCTTGCGACGTCCACCTCCATCCGAGCACAGGAAATTTATAATTAAAACACAGGACATCTAATACATAGGCACTGTAGTAAAATGGGGGAATGAACCTTTCAGTGACGTGGGAGTTGAATCTAAACTCAAGAATTGTGGATGCTAACTTATCGGACAGTATATCTGCCCAATCCATTATTTCACCACTACATGCCGCCTCCATTAAGGGGACCATTTCTATGGTAAAATTAGCAAAATCATGTAATCCCCACAACCTGCACATCATTATCCCAGCATAGAAATAAGGAGAGCATAGAGAATCGACCGAGTACTTACCCGAAGATTTGTGCTTGTGCTTTGCTGGATTTTGTCTCCAACCCTGAATGGGTTCGGATTGAGTCTCATTCTCAGCTCAGAATTTCTCTAGGAATTCCGTGTTATATTTCTTCTCTGCCACCGGTAAATGATACATTTGCCTTAAATCCTCGGCTCGAAAGGAACCGAAAATTCTCCCATCTGTGGTACTGAAAGTTCTGCCGGTAATTGGGATTTCCTGAATCGCCCATCTAACCACATCTGTATATGGGAGGATTTGCTCTCGAGCCGCTATTCGATGAAGAAAAGAGTTGGCTAAATCGCTTAGATTAGCCTTGAATTTGCTAGCGCTGTCAGCTGAGACTTGTATTGTTGTCACCCTTGGCTCTTCAGCTTCAATCAGATTATAGGTGCCTTTCCAAGTAGTTCTAACAAGTCCTAGGCATGTAGTGTCTGATATTAGCCCTTTCTTTTTAGTACTTGAATCAACGACAGGTTGCCCTGTGGCCGGCGAAGCGGAAGCCATTGTATTTTTCTTGGAATTTTTCCCCATTCTGCTTGAATCTGTTAATTCGGAAGAATTCTGCACAGAAATGACAATGAACAAAACACAGAAAATGATTGCACAAATCAAATATGACTGAGATATATATCGACGAATGCATGGCGAACAATTAACTTAAGGTGGCCTCTGATACAATCTGTAAAAAGATCTCAGGCTTACTGTTTCATTAAATGGCCGTTAAGACCTGTCAATCCTATCAATGCCCGTCAATTCGATTAATGGCTGAATGATTTATTTGAAGCGTGCCTTGGGTGTTTTGGCGGTTAAGCGCGGATGAATGGCTCTTCGAAAGATAAGGCCTTAAATACGAATAAATCGTATTAAACCCGCTTTAAGATTTCCTTTGAAATCTGTGTTTTTTGGCTTTATCGCAATTGGGCGTCGGGGGAAATCATAAATCATTATATTGGTTCCATTTGGAATCCCTGATCGCCGATAGCGATATCGCATCGCGTCGGGAGTAGCGAGTGGGGCAGTTTAAAAGCATGCATAGTCGATTACCGATTGCCAATAGCGATATCGCATCACATCGGAGCAAAAGGGAGCTTTATTGCGCTAGTTCATTATCGCTGATATCCAATAGCGATATCACATCGCATCGGAGCAAAAGGGAGCTTTATTGTGCTAGTTCATTATCGCCGATATTTGATTGCGATTTTGCATCGGAGAAAACCAATGGGTCCTTAAGTTGTGTTCCCTTTGCCATTGCGATATGCAATCTTGCGATCGCTTTATCGCAATGACAAAAGATTAATCATTTATGTGTAAGGCTCTTGATTGGTTTATTCGAAAAGGTTTTTTGGTAATGCTTTATTTTATTTTTTCGGACCCTTTTGAATAAAACTAAGTTGATACCAATTAAAATCAAAATTAAAAAGGGACCCATTTCATATTATAGTTTTGGGATAATAATGATATGAATTGGGGGGTTGTTGTAGGGCACAACATAAACAAATGTTTGGAAGGATATCTTCATTGCTTTATATATGATAAATAGACACATTGGGTCAGATGGTTGCCTCTCGTTGTGGTATAACACTTCCTTCCACACTTCAACAAAAATTACCCTATTTATGGCAGTTTATGGATATCACCCACCATCCATCACATCATATTTAAGAGAAAATTCTAAGGTTCAAGTAGTGGAAGACCACATCGAGAATCAACAACAAGTTCTCCAACTCTTAAAGGATAACCTCACCTTGGCGCAGAATAGAATGAAACAACAGGCAGATCAACATCGCAGCGAATGAAGTTTTGATGTAGGTGATTGGATATTCCTACTGCTACAACCATATAAACAAATATCCCTCAAGCAAGCTAAGAAGGATAATAAATTATCACCAAAGTATTATGGTCCATACAAGGTGTTGCAAAACATAGGTACAATGGCATACAAATTGGAGCTTCCTGCAGCTTCCCAAGTGCACCCAGTTTTCCATGTTTCATGCTTAAAGAAGGTTATAGGTGACAAGCTTCCAATTCAAACAATATTGTCAGAACTTGACGAGGAAGGAAAGATCATATTGGAACCTGAAGCAGTTAAAGAAACAAGAACTCGACAGCTACGAAATCGATCAATTTCAAAGTATCTCATCAAGTGGAATAACTTAGCCGTTGAAGATTCCAAACGTGAGGATGAGAATTTTTTACAGAAGTATCTAGAACTACTCAAGCATTGAGGACAACACTTTTTTGAAGGAGAGGGGCATGTTAGGTCCCTATAATACTAGTGATTACCCCATTAATTTTGTCATTGTATCCCTTATTGTCATTGTTGTGACCCTATTGTCCCAATATTGTGATTATTGTGCACCCTAGAAGTCCATTATTGTTATTTATGTGGCCTTATATTATTATGGTTAGGTCAGCTTGGGTTATATTGTGACCCCTTAGACTCCTATATATAGAAAGGAGGTTTTTTCATTTGAATCATCCAAGAATTACTCATTTGTGTAATGTAAAGGAGGTTGCCCCCTCGAAGGGGGCTTTTTTCTAAGGCGTTCATCTATCTTTTCTATCTTTTTGTGAGTTGATTTCATAACATTATATATATAGTTGATAGAGTTATCCCTCCTCATCTTCTCTGTCCCCATTCTTAACACCTAGAAAATTTCAGGTCCTGTCCTTCCTGAGCTTATATATACACACCAAGTTGGATAACCAAATTATTTTAATGAATACATTTAACTATCTACAAATATTTACCTATCTCAAGTACACTCAGGATAGTTAGATCAATTTAAAAGTTGACATCAATTCAAATAATTACATGTCCTTAAGTATTGGATTTTAACATGAATCAAGCTGATAAGACAAGTACAAGAATCATCCATTTATTTGGAAATCACACAGGAACGAACATGTGTCATTCATATAATAAATCACATTCCTCAACATTGGAATAACCATCAAATCAATACAATATACATATACATAAAATTCCATTTACAAGAGCATAAAGGAACACTTATCTTTATCATTATAGTGCAACTCTTATGTTAACTTTTTGTCCTTTCTTGCTTACAAATTTCTCCAAGAGAAGCATGAAATTATCCTCTCCTCTCATGCTAAATTTAATGGTGTAGTCAACTCATTTAAGGCACACCGGTCAACCTCCCAACTTTTTATTAAACAACCAAGTTTCCTTCTAATCCCAAACGATCCCCCTCCCAAAGCTCTAAAATTTGTGTCCCAATATCTCAGTAAGTTCTTTTCTAAACAAAATAGTTACAATAAGGGGATTATCCAGGGGTTGTTAGATCATTCACCTCTTATTTACAACCACCTCTACCTGCATTCATTGTTGTTGGTCTATACAGATTTTTTGTGATTTGTAGTAGTGGGTTTAGTTCCTAGGCATATGTTCTTCATGGGCCCAATACCATCATCTCTTTCGATTATTCCCATTTTCCTTTGGTATCATTTCAAGCATCTCTAAGACTTAATAAAGTAACCTATCAAATGGGAACTGCAACCTCAAAATGAGAACTCTACCCAAAAACCCACAAAAAACATAAAAAAGCAACCTGAAAACAAAAGTGATGATGTTGCATCAACGTTTTTTTTTCAGAGTAGATTTTCAACATTTTTTAAAAATGACAGAAACCAATTGTTTTTGTGTAAAAGAACACCTTGAAAATGAAAAAAGTGTTGATGCTGGAATAACATATTTGTTTTTTAGTTATTTTATTTTATTTTTTTTCGAGGTAAATTTTGAATAGTATTTAGCAATGGCATTAAAGATAAATTATCATGACTTCGAAAAACCTTAAAATTCCAACAATTTTCACGCATGGCATTAAATATAAGATATCATGTATTTGAAAAACCTTGAAATTGCAACAATTTTCAGCCATGGTGATAAAGAAAAAATACTTGTAACTATTTTCAACCATAACATTAAAGATACAATATCATGACTTAGAAAAACCTTAAAAATTTGAAAATTTTTCAACCATGGAATTAAAACTAAATATCATGCATACAAAAAACCTTAAGTTTTCGACATATTTCAACCATGGCATTATGGGAAAAATTTGTGACTAAAAAAACTTTAAAAATGAAATCCTGAATGAAACAACCATTATAGCAAGTTTAATTTCTTTTTTAAATGCTAAAAATATAGCTATTTTTAAATCTTATCTTAAGACAACATGACACATTGCAACAAAAAATTAAAAATCAACTATCAAATTGACATGACGTGTAGGCAAACTCAACCCATTATAATGAAAACTTAAAAACCAACAATGAAAATGACACATTGTGGGGGTGGACTCAATCAATATTATTGACAACTTTAAAATCAGCTATCAAATTGACACATAATGAGATCAGGTTGCTAGTCGAGGATCGATATAGTCCCTAAAAAAAGTTATAACATAATATATATTAAAAATAAAAATGAAAATTTCAAAAAAATAAATAAAAAAAAAGACATGAGAAAAATAAAAATAATAAGAAGTAAATAAAAATATATATTAAAATCATAATTTTTTTTAAAATGAACCAAAAAAATCAATATAAAAAGGATTAAAAATCAAAACATAAAAATATAAAAAAATGACTTAATAATATAAAAATAAAATAAAAACAAGTTTAAATTAATATATATATACACATATATATAAAAAAAAATAATTTAAGTAAAAATAAAAAATTTTAACAACAAAAAAAAAATAAATAAATAAATATCTAAATTGGATTAGTTGAAAAAAACAAAATAAAACATTAAAATAAATAAATAATTACATTAAATACAATTTTCATATATATATATATATAATATTAATATATAATATATCATTAAAAAAGAATTATTTATTAATTTTTTTTGTTAGTAAAAAGTCTTCTATTATGTTGTCGTGACGATAGATATTCCAAAATGTATCTCTACAGCTCCCTAAGCCTCATTCTGACTAGACTTGTTGGTAAGTGGGTCTAGAATTTTCAAAAGATAGTCCCATTTAACCATTATTTCCACCAGGCTTATTAGCCTTACAAAACCAAAAAGATGCAAAATGATCATGCACACTAACAACAACATATTAATGAGGAGGTTGAGGAGGAAATACAGGAGGTGCAACAAGAAATCGAGTGCTTTCATGCATGTGAAAGTCTATGTGTTCAACATGGGCTTCCATATTGTGAAGGCGTTCATTGGTTCAACATTGGCTCCAACTAATATTTTCTAACTATTCTAAAATTTCGTTCTAGTTGAACTGAATATCATTTATGTAGGCTACTAGTTCGTTTCTGCCCTCATACCTGTGCTATGTAAGAATGTCTATGTTGGCTTGGATTCCTTGAAGCTAATCTGCAATGGATTCCAAGGATGTTGGGGCATTCACATGCCTTGGGGAGCAAACTAGAGCATTAGTTATCTCCCCTTCATGTTCCTCAACAAATTTCCTATAGATGAACTATGATTATTGGCCAGATTAGCTGCAAAGTTGTATTGTCCCCCACCATGGCATGGCCGCCCTCATAGGCGCGACATTGCCACCAAATTGGTATGGTTCTCAAGCTTGATCTTAGATGGAGCCCCAAATAGCCTGTTAGAGCAGAGCCATGAGGACCAACCTTAGGAACAAGGGGTCATACCTTTCCTTTGTGCACCAGACCCACGAAAGGAAAAACACCCAAGCAGAGTGACGATGGTCACTCTGCAGAATACCCTCAAAACAAATGCATCATCTGCAAAGAGGTGGCCGAAGAGTCGAGACACAAAGAAATTATCACGAACCAATGACAACACAAGATAAATTGGGGCTAAAAATCAGAACTAGGTGGACAGAGACCCATAACGATAAGGATGGTGGCCACGAGAACGAGGCCAGAATAGATAAAATTATAATAACCAAGTGATGACAAATCTAAGAAAAAAATAAGATGCCATCTAGAACTAGTGTAATAGAGACTGACTTACACAGACACATGAAGTCTCCTTTTGGTAAATTACTGCACCCACCCTCTTGGGCCCAATTCCACACCACACACCTCAAACATAATTTAACCTAAAATGCGATCACAACACAAAACAAAGACTAGCCAGGGACCCAAAGACAAGATAGAAGGATTAATTGCACCAGGAAGGGGTCAAAGTTAGCCTTAACCCCACGTTCGAAATTAAAGTCAATGCTCCTAAGTTCCCAGCTAGGCCCGTTGCTGAGAAGAGGTCCTTCACTGAGATTTGTGCTAGGGTTCCAAATAATTATTTGAGAGTCGATGCTAAGCCACACTGCTACAAGACAGATGGACACTATGTTTTTATAGTTTATCCAACACCCAAGCGAGCACACATGGTCTCTAATGATGATGTTCCTTCCCACATGTTGTCCTATAAAACAACCCCCCCCATTTATAACAAACAATAGCTAGGATTAGATTTGTAAATGGGACCCTTTTAATTTTTTAGGCTTAGGATAATCAAACCCTACCTCTAAGAAAATCCCTGGCAAAACCTTGCAAAACTAACTAAGGATGAAATACATATCGCAAATCATAAATTTCCCAAGAGGCAATTTGATCCAAACAAAGTGGCATACAATGTCACTACTGGAGTTAAACTCAAGCCATACAATCATGATGATAATAATTTTGAGGATTTGTTACAGTCAACCGTATCCTTCGTACAAGTGCTCGAATGGGCAAAAGCAAATCTAAAACTTGAATATTTTCAAAGATTTCAGGAATTCAGAGATGAGAGGCTTCGGGTGATCCATTGCATCTATTAAAACCCAAGGATAAGACTACTCCAAGTGTCACTATTTATATTGAAGGCCCTAGCTCTCAAATAGACTCTTAGGTAAACACTGAGAACACACCAGACATAGGAAAGTCCCAAGATTCTAACAACACAACTGAGTCTAGTAGAAAGGCAGCTAAGAAGCATATGATCATCACCCTAGCTACGGAAATTGGTTTAGAGACGAAAGGCGGTAGTTTGGAGCAGGAGTGAGATCAATTTAATCAAAAATTGCAAGGCACTCCCAAAGCCTTAAATGCCCAAGAAACATAGTAATTCAAAACTCCTCCCCATGTTCGAAAGGATATAGAGCTGAAGTCTACTGAAAAACAATCTACACCTATAGAGGAACAAGCAATAATGTCCCAGCATATTGAAATTATCCCTGCTCTACCCACATCGGAGATTGTTCTCAAAGTGATTGAAATACCTACACTTGATGTGTTCTATAGCCCTCTCCACAAGGCTATAGTTATAAGGCAGAGGAAAATAAGAAGGGAAGATGCACCTGAATTGCCACCTGGAACGAGCCCATGGACGTGGTCTAAAAGGATATTCCTTTTAGTCTAGCTAAGAACTTGACTAGAGTATCATAGTTCATGGGAGCATACACATCGACCACTATGGATAAGGCTACTAAGGTCTCTATTCTCCTAAGGAAAATATAGGAGAGAATTGCACAACTCAAACAAGAGGTCAAGGAAGAGAAAGAAAGCACAACCAAGTAGGCGGTGAAGCAACTAAAGCAATTATAGCAAGACATGGAGGTCCTGAAAATTAGCCATGAGATCGATATATCGACCAAAAACATGCAACTCCAGGAAATGTAGGGAAAGATACAAGGACTTTCCCACTACTGAAGAGTTCATCAAAGAGGTCTTGGAATTAAATTCCCTTCTGGTGAGACAACAAGAGTATTTCTGCCAATAGATGTCGCATATTACTCCCTATTTGACTACTAGCGACCAACTGATAGACAAGGAAATTGACTAGAGAACAGAGTTTAATGATTTAAACACTATAATCTCTGAGTTCTTTCAGTGGAAGGAAACAAAAGATGGAAACAAGGCCAATCTACTCGAGATTGAAGAAACTCATAAAGACATTCTCTTTACATATTGGGATGCCAGAATCAAACAAACTGAACTAGCATTCGCAAGGGCAGTCGGAGTATCATAAAACATAATCAAAGCAGTGAACCACATCATGTTCACCACCAATCTCATCAAGGAAGGCAATACAAAATAAATGTCTAATTTAACTGCTCCGTATAAAGAATGGCAAGAGAAGGTGGGGATTCAGAGAGAGGCAATCGTAAAACTGACCACAACCAACTGGGAGTTGTATTAACAGTATTTTGTTAAGCCAAATAGCCAGATTATGACTCTCAACTATTCCCTTCACACGACTCAAAGGATGTTTCCACTACTCACCGATGGGATCTTCAATGGACAACTCAGGACTCATTTCGGGCCACCTCCTCGAATTCATTCGATGACCGATATTTGCGACTTAAAGGACAAGTTGGTAGACAAAAAGTCATCCTCTTAGTTTTGCCTATTTAGCCTATTTTATTTTTGGAGTTAGTTACCTAGTTAGGAGGAAGGTTGTTTGAAACCTCAAATTTTGTATAATCTATTTTTGCACTTGTAGTTAGAGTAGTATTTATACCCTTCTCATGCATTTAGAGAAGGGTCCATAGTTTTATCAAAAACATTTGCACAGAATGCACTATTGTGAGTCTGTGAATGCTTTGGTGAAAGGATGGAACATGATCCTTTCTTTTAGATATCATACTACTTTCCTTTGTTGATGCACTTTTGTATTCTTGGAAGACAATTTGATTTGAAGAAAGAAGTTGGTCTATGCCACAGGTCAAATGAGAAGGACTTCACATATATGGTACTGTTATCATGTATGATTGATTTTGTTTACATTTCATTAGTGGAAAAACTTTACTTTCATGTATTATATGTGCTATTTATTATTTCTGTTAAAAGTTAATTGCACTTTTGTATGATGCCTAGCTGAAGTTGTGATTTTCATATATAACTCATCATATATGTGATAGATTTTATAAATTCCTTTGACTAACTATTTAGCCAAAGGAATTATCTTTTAAGTTATCATCTCTGTTTAGTTGTGTTCAATCTTTATTATCACATGCTAAATAGATATCCTTGTAGATCACATATCACACAAGAAAAACCGAGTTTATATTAGAATAAGTTAGTTAGAGAAATTGTATTGTAGAATAGATCACTTATATTATCATTATTCTATTGCAAGGAACTCATAAACCACTCACTCTCATTTGAAAACCCACAATAGGAAACTAGTCCCATTATCCCCAGTCAAAGCCACCACTTTAAATGGAAAAGGAGATGTCTTAAGGTCCAGACTGGGTGGTTATCCCCCATGTTTCGGCAACAAAATTTTGAGGCCGAAACATTTTGGCAATAGAAGGAGGGCATTAAAATTCGAATGAGAGTTGAAGCTAAAAATAATTCAAAAAACATTCATAAGAGTCAAAAATCGTCCACCATTTCTACCCTTCTCAAACTCGTTCAAAATATCTTGATCAGAAGTCTAAAGTAGTAGAAACATCTCCCTCATCTTCTGAAGTAGTAAGGAAACCACCTTCCCCAGATTACACTCCTGAGTCTCCAGAAGTTCATTCTTTGATACAACAACTGGAACAAATATCCATTTATGCAGAGAAACCACAGAGACCCAAAGTATCTAAAGAGAGTGTTACCTCTTTATTACAGCAAACTGGCGTATTGACTAAACTACAAAGTGAGAGACTTGGAGTTACCCCTTTTGAGTTCCCCATTCCTCCACGATGTAGGAAAGTAACTTCATCAGCATATGAATAAGATACTAGAGAGATCACATCACCTTTCCATCCATTTACTCCTCCATCCACTTCTATCCAATCCATGACTTCTCAAACATCCACTTCTCCAATTAGTACTACAATTATCAGTACTAATCCAGTAGTAAGTTCTTTGCCATGTATACTTACTTCTGGACTGACCTTCCCAATTTCCCAGTCCCCAACTCAAGTTATGGCCAATCAACCTTGGACAAATCTTGGTGCTGTTCTATTTGCAAATCCAAATGCACTCCCAGCAAACCCAGAAAAATGGCTGCCTAGGTATAATCCTAACGATGCTCTCCCGGCTGAAGAACATCTAAATAATTTTATGTTAGCCATGAATCTCAATGGGGTTGCACATGAAGATGTTTTAATCAAACTGTTTCCTTATACTTTCGAATGATCCGCTGGGTCTTGGTACTTTTCCCTCCCAGCAAGTTCAATTTGAAACTGGGATACTTTTCAAGAAGTGTTTCTTGTAAACTTTGGTGATGATAGGAACATAGCATCCTTGATCATTGATATTTCTAATTTAAAAGCTAATCCAGATTTAAAAAATCGCTAAACAAAATACCAGCTACCTCTAAACCTATTGTAGATGTACAAATAGAATGGTATATATCATCTCTGCCTTCTAATATTGCAATTTTTGTAGATAGAGCCAATAAGGCTACCCTTGTAGAAAACATGAAAGAAGCCCTATCTGTAGAAAGAAGAATCAAAGCTTTGGAAAAGATATCACAAATAGAAAAAAGGAAGACAAAAAAAGTTACATTTAAGGATGACTCTAAGAATAAGGCTTCGAAAGACCCTTTCGATCTTGAAGGTATTTAGAAAGTGTTAAAGACAATGTCCAACGAAATGGTCGAAATTAAAAAACAAGTTGCAGAACCCTCTGCTCCTAAGAAAGCTTTTCGATCATTCAAAAGGAACCCTTCTTCTACGTCAAAACCCCCAAACACCATTTCAAGTGCTAAATCTGACCAAGGAGCAGAAAAAGATTCGCCAAACCAAGAGGAAGCTTAAATGGAAGAATAAATTGAACTAAATGTGATGTGGGATTTTATTCTCCCAACTAAAGAAGAGGCACAAGCAATGCCAGTGACTACAAGAAGAAAAAATTCTCCTAACATGTCTATCACAAATCACAAGCAGAAAGTTGCTTTTCCTGCAAAGGAGAAAACAATTGCTAAGAAATTTAAGACTAGCCAAATCGACCCTATCCCTCCAGATTCCCCCAATGCCTAAAAAACATTGGTAATATTTGATACTGTTGAATATAATATAGTAGATGACATGAAAAGGACTAGATCTAACATCTTGCTTCATGATCTCACTAAAATCAAACAACAATAGAAGATTTTATTAGGAGAATTGAAAGCAGTTTGCAGGAGCATATATAGCTGCCATGATTGATAAAGCAACTGAAGTTAATCAATTGGTCAAGGAAAATGATTAGAGGATTAAACAACTTGAAGAAAAGCTAATGGTGGAAAAACAGAGGATCGATTAGCAGGCGATTAAAAGACAACAACAACTATCTCAAGAGTTCAAACAACTAAAATTGCCGCATCATGAAGAGATTAAATCTAAGGTTGAGCAAATAATGTAGCTACAACTATCAATAGAGAAATTAAAAGAATCCCAAAGTTGAAGAGTTTATAAAGGAAGTCTTAGAAATAAATAATTTCTTGTCCCAACAGCTAACCCAACTCTGTCAAAAGATATCTCTCATTCATCCACTATGTATCAAAACCAGCATGCTTATAGATCAAGCAATCAATTCTAGGTTAGAATGCGAAGATGCAGATGACAAAATTACAGATTATATCTCTTGGCAGAACACAAGAAAGGGAAGGGCTACTAAATTGCCAGTAATTAAAGAATCTCACAAAGAGATATTGTTTGCAGAATGGGAGACATAGCTGATCAAAGTAGAAAGAACAATTTCTAGGGCTAGGGAAGTGAGGAATAATATCATTGAACTTATAAATGATAACTTACATTATGCCAATTTAATTTTGAGTGTTCCGCAAAAAATCTTCCAAAGGAAAAAGTATTGGAAAAACAATGGAAGCAAGATGTGAATACCCGAGAGGAGCAAATTAGATAATCAAAAAGTCTCAATTGGGATGCACATTGGTTCTACTTGGTCAAACCACATAGCCAACAAATGACAGTCAAATGTCTTGTTGATGAAGCCAAGCGCATGATGCTAGAACTCTTGTATACAGTGTACACAAGTCAATTGCATGCTAGGATGAGTGATCCACCAGAAATCCAAACAATGCTCGAGATTTGTTAGTTAAATCTGCAGGAGGAATGATAGATGCGATGCATCTTTTTAGAGTTATTGCAATTCTATTTTTATTGTGAAATCCCATATTTTGAGAGAGGATGTTCTTCAAGCATCTTTCACAAACAATTTTTTTTTTATTTTTACTATAAAGACCCTTTCATGTCATTTTAGAAAGGGTCCTGAAATTGTATTAAAATTAGATTTAAGAAGATAACACTTCTGCACTTCTGGATTTATTTTTGTAGAAGATAAGGGTCAAGGTTCAAACTCGTTATAAAGGAGAATTCAAGAGGACTTGCATTTCTATAACGTTTTGGAGTTTTTCGAAATAAGAAGAACGAACCAGACTTTTATTCTCGTAGAAATATTCAAATACATATGGTACTTTTATAAAATTTCTTTTTGTTACATGTTATGCAAATAAACAACCTTTTGATTCAATATTGTTGTTATATGTCAATGTTCATATAGTTCTGCATTATGTTACTTTTGAGTAAGTTGGAATTGGTATTCGATAAGCACATATGCTAACATATGCTGACAATTGATGTTATTATGAGATGCAATATGTTTCATATCACTTTGTGATCATCATTAATGCTTAACTTTCCATAATCAAGTGATTGATCTTTATTAGCATTCGATTAACAAAAATCATTATAAATCACATTGATATTGCATTACCCGGGTTATTTATATATAGATTTATTTGTATATTTTCATAAATTTGCTACTCAAACCATTTTTCATCTTGTTATATACTTAAAACACTCATTCATCAAAACACATTTGATTGGGAAATTGGTCCCATATTATCTAGATGGAGCCACCATCCCAAATGGAAAAGGAACTGTATTAAGGGCCGGTTATCTCCAATGTTGGTGCAATGATTTTAGAGGCATCAACATTTTTGGCACCAGAAGGAGGGCCTGACTGTGAATGGTGAGTAAATCTAAATATACAGGCCATTCTAAGAGTAAAATTCCCTCACCATCACCTCCAACTTCTCCTTCACATTCTAAATCCCCTATTCCCAAGCGAGATGTTGAAAAGAAAAATACAAAACTTACTATTGAAATCCTAAACAAGCCAGACATTACTCCTTCTAAAACCCTTGAAGTGCAATCTTTGATCCACAAATTGTATGGGATTTCAATTTCTCAAGAAGAGTCTGAGTTATCCCAAGGCAATGCCACTTCCTAGTATACCCCATCACAACTGTTAACTAGAGCAAAGAGTGAAAAACTTGGACTCCCACCAGTTGAATTCCCTCTGCCAAGTTGAAAAAGGGCTACGACGACACCATCAGAATCCGACAGCGAGATTCTTTCATCATCATCCATACCATTGCAAGGTCATACACCCAGTTCTTAACTCCAAATCATAGTCCAAACAGGTACATGAGCTTCAACATCCTCAACCCAATCACTTTCAACCGCTTTTTCACTCACTTCTACTAATAGCTCAATAATGGCACATAATCAACCTCAACCAAGGCCAAGGACCAATCCAAAAGAGTTGTTATAGTGCCTGCACCTTTGACACAATTGCCAGCTCATCCAGGAAAATGGTTACCTAAATTCAACCCTGATAATGGCCTTTTAGCGGAAGAACATATAGATAATTTCATGTTGTCCATAGATTTTAATGGATTAACAAAAGAGAACGCAATTGTAAGGTTATTTCCATATACATTACAAGGAGCAGCTAGATCATGGTACTTCTCGTTACCATCAGGCTTGATTAATAGCTGGGATTCTTTTCAAGAGAAATTTTTAACTAAATTTGGAGATGACAGGTCTACAACGACTTTGATAAATGACCTCTCTAATCTAAAATCCGAACCCAAAGAACCCATTAAGGACTTCAACTCATGTTTCAATAAGTTATTGAATAAAATACCTACGACATCTAAGCCTAGTGAAGATGTTTGAAATGAATGGTACATTTTTGCGCTACCTTCAAGCACAACCATCTATGTTGATAGAGCTGCCAAACCAACATTAGCGGAAATATGAAAGAAGCAATAGATATTGAAAAATGTATCTTGGTCTTAAAAAACAAAAATGCACTAGAGGAAAGAAAATCCAAGAAAGTAACCTTTAGAGATGAATCAAAGAAGAAAGTAACCAAAGATCCATATGACATGGAAGGCTTGCAAAAAGTTCTTAAAACTATGTCCAATGAAAAGGTAGAGATTAAAAAGCAGGTAGTTGAAGCCTCATCAAAAAGACCATTTAGGAATTTTAAAAGAAATCAAGAAAATGATCCCAAACCACCAAATGCTATATCAAATGCAGAGTTTGATTTAGATGATGAAGAAGAAGAAGATACAACTTTATCAGCTGATTAAATAGAGGAAGATGAAACAATTGAATGTCATGGAATATGGAACTTTATTTTACCCAACTCTGATAATAAAAGTGAACAAGAAGCCTTACCAGTAAACACTAGAAGTAAGAGTATCATAGAACCTAATCAATCAACTCAAAAGAAGAAAAACTCAAATCCTTTTACTAAAGAGAAAGCTCCTGCTAAGAAAACTCCCATTTCATCTCCTCAAACAAAACCATCTTCATCTAATCCTCCATCATCATCAAAGACTCTAGTGGTTTCAGATTCCATGGAATATAACATAGTTGAAGATATGAAGAAGACTCGAGCAAACATTTCTCTACATGAACTTAGAAAGCTCAAACATCAACAAAAGTTGTTGCTTAAGGAATTAAATGCAATATCTTCTTCTTCTCTTCCAACTAGTGTATTATTCAATGCTATCGATCAGGTAAGCCACCATCTAATAAGGTAGATGCTATCGATGCCATTCTAATGGAAGATAGATCAAATTCTCATACTCCTTCTTTTCTTTTGAATTATGATATCTACAATAGAAACTTGCATAACTGCTTGATTGATTCAGGGGCTTCATCAAATATAATGCTAGCATCAGTTTTCTCCAAATTAAATATTGAACCCCAGAAGTCTGTAGTTCATATAGTTCAGTTAGATTGGACTAAGGTTCAAGTTTTAGGAGAAATAAATTTAGTTTCTATTAGACTATCTACTGATCCAAGGGTTGTTCAAATAATTGATATATTGATTGTTGACATCCCTGCGTTTTATGGTTTAATTCTTAGCAGAGATTGGTCTGAAAAACTCCATGGCTATATTTCAACAAATTGGTCTCAAATGTGGCTTCTTTATAATGGGAAACCAAATCAAATTAGAATCAACTGTGAAAAGCATCTCACTCACACAGTAACTGAATTTGAGGAAGAAAATGAACCAGTAGCCTTCAATAATAATATTCTTGGGAACTATTCGGCTGAATCATTTTTTGGGAACTTTAATGCTCAACAATCACCTTTCTCAGCTAGTAATGTCATCCCACAAGTTGAAAATTTTCAAAGACCGATACTTCTAAGGGTGTTAATATTGTAGATAAAATTGTAGATAAACATGTAAATAAGCCTTATATTGGTCTTTATATTTCGATGGATCTAAATCCAGTGACGGTGCAAGAGCATGATGTATTTTAGTCAGTCCTGAAGGAGAGAAAAATATGTTATCATGCAGGTTAGATTTGAGTGTACCAATAATGCTGCAGAATATGAAGCCTTGATTCAAGGTCTGTCTAAAGCAATAAGTCTTGATGTGAAATATTTGAAAGTGATTGGTTATTCTAAAATAGTGATAAAACATGTAAGACATACTATTCATTGTCGTTCAGGAAATCTCGAAAAATATCAATCAGTCGCTCAAGATATTATTTCTCATTTTCTGACATTTGATATCTCTCCTATTCCTAGATCACAGAATGCAGCAATAGATCTCCTAGCTAATGTAGCTTCTAAGCTCCTTCCATATGAGGATTATAGTCCAGATAGATTTTCTATTGAGTTAATTTTTAGACCATCCATCGAGATAATGTCACCAATTGGCGTGTGTTCAATCATAATGAGGATATCCTAAATTGTCTGACATCTAAAGGGTCTTATGATGATCAAGTTATTGATGAAAGAAATCATGATCTTCAATTAAAAAAGAAATTCAATGAAAATCCTATTCCTAAATCTGTGGTTAAACTGGAAGACCTTTATGATATTAAGGATAGATTCAAAAAGGTCACTAATGCAAAACTTCAAAGTTCAAATTTAAGGTTTGAATTAGTAAATCTTGGTATAGATACCAAACCAAGAAAATGTCAATCTAGGGCTTGGACTTTCACTTGATGAAAGATTTGCTTTCATCCGATTATTGAAGAAATACAAAAATGTTTCTGCTTGGAATTGTGAGCATCTTATGACCTATGATACCTCTATTATTCAACATACAATAACGATTTCTGATGAGAAACCTGTACAACAGAAATTAAGGAAAATTCACCCCAATCTTGAGAGTCAAATCAACATAGAGTTGAATAAACTCCCTAAAGACAAAATAATATTTCCTGTCAGACCTTCGAAATGGGTCTCAAATTAGGTACCTATCAGGAAAAAAGAATGGTGATATGAGGATTTGCATAGATTTTAGAAATCTCAACAAAGCATGTCAAAAAGATAATTTCCCATTACCAATAATGGAGTAGATACTTCAATAAGTAGTTGGCTCAGAATTAATGTCTTTTCTTGATGGTTTTTCAGGATATAATCAGATCCTGGTTCTTCTAAATGATAGGTTAAATACTACATTCAGAACCAAATGGGGAACATATGCTTATCAAAAAATTCCTCTTGGTTTGATAAATGCCGGAGCTACTTTCCAACGAGCCATGGACATAGCTTTCAAAGGTTTGATCAATAAAATGGTCGTTGTTTACTTGGATGACATAACTATTTATTCTAAGAAAAAGAGCAACCATTTGTATGATTTAAAGCAAATTTTTAAATGTTGCAAAAAGTATGGGATTTCCTTAAAATCCCAAGGAATCATTATTTTATCTTAATGAAGGTAAACTCTTAGGGTTTATTGTATCCAAAAATGGCATATATATTGATCCTGATAGGATGAAGGAAATTTCTGATATCCCTTTACCACATAATAAGAAATCTATGCAGTCATTCTTGGGATAGATAAATTTTGTAAAAAGATTCATTCATGATTTTTCTCATATTGTTCTACCCTTATAATCCATGATTAAGAAAAATTCAGTCTTCAAATGGGGACATAATGAAAGGGAAGCATTTGACTCAATCAAACAAGCAATCATTAATGCTTTTGCAGTGAATACTCCAAATTTTTCTAGTCATTTTATTTTATATATTATGGCGATCGAATCATCTTATGTTGTTGTTTTAACAAAAATCAATGATCAGCAAGAGGAAGCACCCATATCTTTCTTTAGTTCTAATTTACAAGGTGTTGAGCTTAATTATTCAGAAGTCGAAAAAGTAATAGTCCCATTCTTTGCAGTGAGGCAATAACTAATTCAAAGATAAGTAGGAGAGAAAAGAGCTAACTCGGTAGCAACTTTACAAGAACATGATACTGATATTAAACCAGTGAAAATTATTAGATGACAGGGCTTTTGCAAGTTGCTAGCAGGAGCTTCCAATATACCAGATCATGAAGATTCAGGTAATACCGCACAAGTAAATGAGATAAGTATGATTGATTATGAATCTCAATGTGTTGATATGATTTTTTACTTAAGGAATGGATATGCCCCCTCCGAGTTCAACTACAAAAAAAAGTGTGCTTTGAGGTTAAAATCCAAACACTATGAAATCATTGATGATGTGTTACTAAGAAGAAATTATGATTCTATTCTATTCAGATTCCTTGAAAAATCTGAAGCACAAACAGTGTTACAGGAATTGCATGATGGCCTAGCTGGTGGACATTTTGGAGGAGACACTACAATGCACAAAATACTGCATGCTAGGTATTATTGTCCAACTTTGTTCAAAGATACCCATGACTATGTGAGGAAATGTAAGATATGCCAAATTGCTAGTGGGAGGCAAAGGAAACCATCATTTCCTTTACAACCAGTTAACATTGAGCAACCATTTGAGTAGTGGAGGTTTGATATTATAGGAGAAATTGTTCCTCATTCTTCTAAGCAACACAGATATATCCTTACAGCCATGGACTACTTCACAAAGTGGGTAGAAGAAATTCCACTAAAGGTAGCAAATGCTGATGAGATTATTGAGTTTATTGATCATTTCATCATCACCAATTTTGGTTTACCTAATGCGCTTATCTTTGACAATGCATCTTATTTTTCTAGAAATAGTATATTCGAATTTTCTCTTAAGAGATTTTTTAATTTAAAATAGTTTGCAAATTACTATCCTCAAGGAAATGGCTTAGCAGAGTCAACTAACAAAAATCTCATAAGGATTATCAAAAGAACTGTTGATTAAAGCCAAAAGAATTGGCATAAATCTTTAATATTCGCACTATGGGTAGATCGTATAACTCAGAAGGCCTCAATAGGTACTTCTCCTTTCAAGTTAGTATATGGGAAAGAAGTTTTCATTCCTCCAAATCTAGCCCTCCCATCACTAGCCCTAGTACAATCCATTGAAGAAAATCCTTCTTCCTCTATTCAATTAAGGTTCGATCAAATTCTTAAATTAGATGAGGAAAGAGAAGGAGCCAAGATTACTCATGCTAAACATCAACAAGTCATTAAATCCTCTTTTGATGCAAGTTCAGCTGACTCAAAAATGTTACAGATTGGTGATCTCGTTTTGAAATGGGACAAAGCACATGAAGACAAAGGTAAGCATACCAAATTTAAGAATATGTGGCTTGGACCATTTCAAATCATCGAAAAGATAGGCTCATCAACACTTTTACTGCAAGACTTAACAGAAAAGAGAGATTCTCTTCCTGTGAATGGGCTTATCTTAAATAAATTCTTCTCCTAAGGAGGTAACCCCTTCTTATCTGTACATATTCTTTTAATGCAAATTTTGATTTCTTTCAATAATTTTGTAAATAGTATGCCATTGGCTTTCAACTATTGAAATCTCTTAGAAAACATATTCTGAATACCCACTTTTAGAAAGTAGAAACTTTTAAGGAAATGATTATTGTTTGGGAAATTAGATAAACATCATAAAACTTTGAGATATTCTTTGAAACTGTGAAATATTTCAAACCAGGAAAACATAGTGAATCATTTTAAGTTTTATCAGTTGAGAGAGGTTATTTTGTAAAAAAGTAAAGACTTTCTACGTTTGAGCATCTACATCTCTACAATAGTCATCCAGTAACTCTTAAGGAGTCAAAGATTCACCCCATCCATTAGGACTATGATTTTTTAGAGTGTTATTCTAAAATATATCTGATTTAAAAGATAAGAGATATCATTACAATCCTATGTACCATGATCATAGGGAACTAATTAAACTGACATTACTAATATTGCATACCAAAACATGGTAGTGGCTTATAAACATAAGACAAGGGGTCCCATTATGAGCCAACTTTTTCAGTTTAATTACAACCAATGAATGAAATTGTGATCTTCTAGCTCCCAAACCAGGACAATGGCTTTTATCTGGAAAAGAAAAAAGAAAAAAAAAAGGGTAAAAATAAAAAAATGAAAACATATATAGATATATCTTTCTGAATTTATCTTTAAAAGATTGCATTCTTAGATGGATGGGATAATGAGTAATTGATGGTTAAAAGGTGACCCTGTCAAGACTATAGACATTTACGGGTAGTACATCAAGGAAATTATGATACTTTGAAGAAGACAAGGACATGAATTGCAAAGATAATTAACGAAGGAACCATCCATGAAGAAGAAGCCCATCTATGATAGAATGTGGATGTCCTATATTTCTGCACTCATAAAGACCAGTCACATTTAAAAAAAAAATTCACCTCCTTAGAAGAATAATCTCATCGTAAGACCTTCACCAAATTAAAGAACATATTTTTACCTTTCTATTGAGCTATTACATGGTCTAAAATTCCTAACGATTCAGGAGAAATTGAATTTACAAGTTAAAAATTAAACTATGTTCATTAAGCGACCTCACTAACTTATACATGCTGGCTTGTCTCAAGAGACACATATATTCAAAAACCTTGGGCAGCATAGCCTATTAATTTAGGCTCGGACCTCCTCCAAATATACAGATTTTAAGTAAAGATATATAGAGATAGAACAAAGACTTGTTCACATCTTTTGAACAGTTAGAAGATAAGGGAATTAAGGAGCAATGATAGCGTGAAGAGGACAAGCATTTGTTGTGACAATTAAGGAGTTGTGCTAATTTGGACCTATGCAGGGTACTCAACAAACTTCACTTGATTGTGCCTCTCTATTCTCGAACTTGCTGTTATAAAATTCCTTCTCAAGCTCATACTTCACCTTATGTTAGTCACTTGTGCAAACCTGTATATCCATTACAATGACAGTCATATTTGTCTTGGCTTGAACTTATAGCTCATAGATGTGAGGATTTGTGCTACAATCATTGGTGGAGCCTCAGTGCTATATTTCGTATATTTGATATTTCAAACTTAAGGAAAGAAGGTTTGGACCTGAACTTGTGGAAAGGTTAGTCTTTGAAGGCTCAAACCTATAACAAAGAATCTATGGCATCCTTTACACTCACAACATCTTGGTGCAACATGGTGATATAATATTATTGTTGAATTTTTGGTGCAGTAAGGAAATTGGTGAATAAGTAGGTGAAATTTTGGTACAATGTGGTGCTAAAACTTCCTGGGAAGTGTGAAGATAGATCAGTGGCATAGTTTGGTGTTTGGAGGAGTACATAATTGAATATGGTGCAAAGTAGTGCATATTAGTGAAATGTAGTATTTGATTAAATAAGTCTAGTGATGCAGCAGGTGTAGAATTAGTGCAATGTGGTACTAAGTCTTCTTGGGAAGTGTGAAAATAGATCAATGGTATAGTTTGGTGTTTGGAGTAGTGCAGAATTGAAGATGGTGTGCAGATTGGTGAAATGAAATATTTGATCAAATAAGTCGAGTGAAGTAGTAGAGAAGGATTGGTGTCATTGGGGTAGGTGCCCCTAAACTCAAGGTGCCTTTGTGAAGATAGGGTCAAAGCCCTAGAGGTCGGAGTGTCATTACATCCAAGTTGGTGTTTGGAAATAATTGTACACCTTCATTTGTAAAAGGATCATTTGTCCTTCTTATTTCAACAATAAAATTATTCATTTCTTCGATTTTAAATTGTGTAGAATCTAGCTAGTTAACAATTGAAAATAAATATTGATTCACCCCCCTCTCAGTATTCCCAACAATTGGAATTAGAGCCATCTTATTCACTATCAGCCTAACGGCTCGAAGAAGGAGTCTTAGGCATAATGAAGAATCAATAAGTGACAGGGAGGCTTCCTTTGTTCGATGGCACAAATTTTGGTTTTTGGAAAAAAAGAATGTTTTACTACTTAATGTCCATTGCTTTTGAAGTTTGGAATTTTATTTTTAATGGGTACACCAATCCTTCCACTCTTCCAACTGATCAAGACAAAAGGAAAGCGTATATTGCAAATGCAAAAGCCTTAAATTCCCTCACTAGTGGAATCACTGATTCTAAATTTACAATAGTCATGAATTGTGACTTGGCCAAAGAAGTATGGGATAAAATGGTTAGCTTATATGATGGGGACTCAAAAGTTAAGAAGGAAAAGCCTCAAACTCATAGAAGGCAATTCAAAAGGATGAAAAATGATGATGAAGAAGATATTGCATCATAATTTCTCTGAATAGCTGAAGTGGTCAACTCTCTTAAAGGATTGGGAGAAAATATTGAAGAAAACACTATTGTTCAAAAGGCCTTAAGATCTCTCCCTAACAGGTTTGACTCCAAAGTAAGTGCTATAGAAGAAATGAAGGACCTATATACTCTCAATATGGATTAACTTCATGGAATCCTGATTCCCTATGAGACGAGAAAAGGAATCTCGAGATTGAAAGATGCAACATTTAAGGCCTCAAAATCAAAAAAGGGGAAAGGATGGAATACCAACAGTGATGACTCCAATGCTGAATCTAAATTGGCACAATTTGTATGAAGACTAAAGAAAGGATCCAAGATAGAAGGTAAGTACCCTCTTATTTGTTTCAAATGTGGAAGAATATGTCATTATGCTGCAAAATGTCCTCATAAGTGTGATAATGATGATGACGAGGATTCTAAAAGGATGGTATACAAAAAGAAAGGGATTAATAAGAAAAATTTCTTCTCTAAGAAAGATGAGCCTGATGAAGATGAATTTGTAGTCATAAAAAATAAATCAACTAATATTTTCCCTTATCAAAAAGGAGGTAATGATGAATCAGATGAAGAAAATGACTATGATCGAAGCCAAGAAGTATTATTCATGGCATTCACAAATGATGATGGTTCAGGACTAGAAGGAAATGTAGCAGAATTATTAATGAGTTCCATTTAAATAAATGTGAAATTACTAAATAAAATCATTTCTCTCAAGGTAGAAAAGGAGGAAGCAAAAATAAGGGAAGACCTCTTGAAAAATAAGCTAAAAGAAAAGGAAGAAATCTGTGAAAATCGTGAATATATTATAGTATTTTTGAAGAAGGAATTCAAACAAGTCAAAAGAAGTTGGGAAAGTTATAAAACACTTGATCACATTCTCAATATTCAAAAATCTCAAAATGACAAGTTTGGGATTGGTTTCAAAGGAAAATCTTCAAGCTCAAAGGATTATGCAAAACTCTATGTTGTCATTCTCTCTAGCTACCCAAAAGAAGAGAAGTCATGTTGAAAAGAGAAAAGACCCACCTCAAATCCAAAGAATGAAGAAAGAATAACCTCAAGGAAGAAATATGACTCAAGTCATGGCTATTACAACATGTATCAAAATATTTTTCTTGGGCATTGTTATTACTGTAAAAATACTGGTCATCAAGCTAAACATTGCATGGCTCATAAGAATGAAGCACCAAGATTGAAGGATCAAACAAACAAACCATGTGGTCTCAAAGGGTAAGGACAAATCAAGACCTACAATGCTTTTGATCCTTTGGCCAAATTTGATCCAACTTTCTCATTATGTAATGATAATGGACATAATGAACAAAATTTCCCCCTAAAAAGAAGAGAAGAAAAATATGAGAATCCCAGTACGAATAAATGTGGCCTAGCTCTATGTGCTCACAATGACGAAAATCATTGGTTTTTGGATAGTGGGTGCTCTAGACATATGACAGGTGACAAAATGAATTGTTTTCTCATTGAACAGAAAAGAAGGAAATGTATCATTTGGAAGCGGATCTACCAAAATTGTTGGAAAAGTATCTGTTACCCTATTAATGGAAAAGGAAAGGCTCAAAATGAATGCTTTGCTGGTAGACGGGCTCAAACAAAATCTCTTGAGTGTTAGTCAAATCTATGTTCAAGGACATAATGTTCTCTTTAGCACTAAAAAATGTGAAATAATGAACTCTTCCTCAAGAGAACTTATGGTGAAAGGACTTAGAACATCAGATAGCATCTACATTCTGAAAAAAGTTCAAGAAGATAAATGTTACTTAAGTAAAACAGATGAAAGTTGGCTATGGAACAAGTGACTGGGACATACAAGTTTTGATAACTTGATCAATATTGGCAATATTAATGTAGTTCAAGACATTCCAAAGTTATTCACGCCAAATCACGCTATATGTGGTCCATGTCAACATGGAAAGAAAACTAGAACCAACCACAAGACCAAGGAGTTCTCTACATCAAAACCTTTGGAGATCATTCATGTCGATTTATGTGGACCAACTAGAACTCCAGCACTCCAAGGAGAAAGGAACTTTGTTTTATTTGTTGATGACTATACTATAATGATATGGGTATATTTCATAAAATATAAATCCGAATCATTTGAATGTTTTAAGAATCTTAAAGCTCTTGTAGAAAATGAAAAGGATTCTAAGATTAAATGTCTTAGAATGGATAGAGGGGGAGAATTCACACCAAAATAATTTTATGAATTCTATAAAGTACATGGAATCGAAAGATAACTCTTTTCTACTAGAACACCCAAGAAATATGTGGTAGTTGAAAGAAGAAACTGAATTGTTCAAGAAATGGTAAGAACAATGTTACTAGTAGCTGACTTATAACCAAAATTTTGAACAGAAGAAGTCGGGACATCAGTTTATACCTTGAATAGAACTCGACTAAGACCAAATAATGAGAATACTCCTTATTAATTATGGAAAGGAAGACTTTCTTCTATAAAATACTTCAGGATTCTTGGACACAAATGCTTCATAAAAATCAATAATGACTCAAAAGGGAAATTTGATTCTCGGATTGACGAAGGAATATTCCTTGGATATTCTACTAGGATCAAAGCTTACAAGTTCTATAATAATAAACTACGATAAATAGTGGAAAGCATTGATGTGAAGATTGATGAATCCCTTCCAGAAAAGGAAATTGAAGATCATGAAGTTGAACACCTCATTGAAAAAGGCAAGAAGAACCCAAAAAAGAGTAAAAATATCAAGAAAAGCAAAAGGAAAAAGAACCATCTCAAATTCCTTCAAAAGTGAAATTCCTCCAAAAGTATCACCCAAAAGAGTAGATTATTGGCAATGTGGATGAGGGGATATGAACCCGAGAAAAGATGACAAGTACACCAAGGAAAAACAATGTTTCTCTCCTATTTATGATAGAACCAAAAACGTTTACTCAAGAAAGTAAGGATCCTCATTAGGTGGAAGCCATGGAAGAAGAAATGTCTCAAATTGAGAAGAATGAGACATGCGAGTTGGTGTTATGTGGAATTTTGCATCTATGGATAAACACAATTTCCCTAGGTGGGTAGCTACACCTAGAACAACAGATTGAAAGTGCTTAACCTTTTTCTATAGAAGATAAATAAGACAAAGGAATTACTTGTTATCTTTCACTTCCCTTTTTCTCCTTTGTTTAGCTCCCGTCACTCCTTCTCGAAATTAATCCATTAGACAAGTACCTGCAATCATAAACAGAGGAAAAAAAGCAATCAAAGCAAGAGATCTATCTACTATAAGCAAATGGAATCAAAAGAAATTACACATATAATCATCATACATAAAGACAAGAATATGGGAAAAGGTGTAAACAACTTTATTAAGTAGAAGGAAGAATTACAACCATGAAGTTTGATCCATTGTCACTCTTCCAGCTTGGGTTCCAACCAACATCACATCAAAAGCACAACAATCTGGTAGCATAAAAATACTTGTTTACAATCTCAAACCTCAAACCAACAACATCTCCTTATAAATTCTCAAAGTCGAGCCCCTGATCACTTAGATGAGTGCTCAATTTATAGGAAAATGGGTTTGGTCATAAATGAGGGCATTGAATGGCCTTCCAAACTTAGAGTTAGTTTCCATGGAGGAAGGGATGAGAGAATAGAAGGATACTTAACTCATTCCCTATCCAATTTCGATCTCATATTAGATGATAAGTGTGGGAATATTATAGATGTATAGAGAAGATAAGAAAATTCCCAGAATCCTATGATGATTTCGCTCAATCTTGCCCAATGCAGGTCAAAGTGGTCCTAAGTGCTATAGAAAGCACCCTGACATGGGCCTACCTACGCTGAAGCACACTTATCCCTAACCAAGGTTGCACTTGTCCCTCAAGGAGGTATTTCTAGAGGGCTTCAAGCCAAGAAACTCTCAGGGAAGGAGGCATTCAAAGTGTTGACTTGTCTAGGGCATGTAGCAACTGAATTAGGGTTTAATGAGCCCCAATAGTACTAATCTGAATGATGGGATTGATGTGCCAAAATGGATCTGTAATAGCTGCCCCCTAAAGCATGAAGTCAGAAATGTTAATATCGAGTGATATGCTTTACAATGTGATGAGGAGGTTCCAAAGTGGATGGTGACCTGCATCAATTACAATACATAATATCATGATATTTTGATTTTTTCTCATGAATTTCCGAGGGAAGGCATACCCATGCTCAACATGTAAAATTTCATTACAAGTACATAGATAGTCGTCTATAAATATAGACCCATGATAGGATGACCATCAATGTAAAGCCCTTGTATGGATGATTTGGTACATTCCCTGAAATCGTCACCTGAATGGATGAAACTAGATATGGGGTCTTCTATCTCATTCAATCATTCGCTCAAGTAAGAGTCTAACCATGCGAATATGTGATCTGAAGTCGAACATTGGAAGACACCGTTTGATTACCAGCCAATGATGTAAGTTGTTAATGGACACGAGAGAAATAAATGATAATGATAATGATCCTCAAGGTAGTACAACACATTCTGCATGGTGTGAATGTATGTTTTGATGTCGAACACCATACAAAATATTTGGGTTGAAGGCCAGTGATGTCAACCTATCACCAAAAACGAGAAACCTTCCATTGATGTATGCAAGCCTCAAGGTACTGGAAGGGTGTTTCTAAGTCAATTTCTTGGATAATGTGTTGATGTTGACAAGAAGAAACTTATCTCAAGAGGGCCTTGATGTATCCCACATCAATGACAAGAAACGAGTGTAATTATTTTAGAGATAGAACTTGACTGACAACACAAGGTTCAACAATGGTGGTCATGAAAATGAAGGTTTATGAGTATTGCAAAGGATGAATGTTAAACTGAGTGACTTCTATTGAACATGTTAGTGACACTGAATGAATTGGTAGCATTGTCTCAAAACCAAAGTAATGGATGGTATGATAGACCAAGGTGTGATGACCATCAAGAAGATTACCCAAACCAAAAAGTCACAGTGATGAAGTAAAAGTGTCATGTTCAAGAGTGACCTGCTGCCATAAAGTGGCTTACCCCTTTTACCATTTTCCCCAGTCATTGCTTACCAATACCTCTTTATTTTTATGAAGCTCGAAGAGGATAACATATGCTTGTTGTATAATTCCACCCTTCGGGTGAATCCATTGCTATGTGATGTTTTAACGAGTCTAGTGAAGGTGAAACTCGGTCTTGTCATGATGGACAAGTTTTTCGCTATTTGATGTTTTAATGAGTCTAATGACAATGATAACTCAGTCCTTTTCATATTTAGAGAGTTTGAAAGGGGACAAAAAGAAAAACCACAAGTTATTTTTCGTAAATTCGTCTCTCAAGTCTGAAAAAGCATAAAACAATACAAGAGAGAACCTATTAACCATGTTCAATCAACATGTTCCTTTTTCGTAAATAATCTATCTCAGTCTGGAAAAGGGTTAAACTTATACTGAGTAGATTTCATTTCCAATCCATTAACAAGCTGAAAAAGACAAGCGCTCGGAAATATTTTCATATTTAGAGAGTCTGAAAAGAGCATAAAGAGGACTCCAAGGGGGTTCCTTTTTTGATGTTTAACAAAACTCTAAAAACAGATAAAAGTATGCTCTACGGTCAAAGTACAATTCACGATTGTGCACATGAAATTATGTAAGTAAACTGTAAATCTATCCAAAGAAACACTAAACGTATTAAACATACCTGTTTCATTGGTACAAAATAGGTAAATACTAAAGCTTACTCATTTAATGCTCATGAAGTAAACATAAAAACAAGAATTTACCATGTTATTTTCACCATTTGATATTTACCATTAAGTTTGTGCTCTAACCCTGTTTTTACCTCAATCTTCAGCAACTAATTGCAAGAGATTCTGCAAATCATTTCTCATGTCATCCATACCAAGTAAGAGATCTACCCCTCCTCTTTCCTTTCATGTCATTCTTTTACAGTTTCATTCAAGTTTTTAGGGTTTTTAGGGCTCCCATGGTTTGAATATTTCACCTTGGGATCAGTTCATGCTTCCATGTTGAAAAATAAACTGGGGAGCACCTAGACATAAGGTTTGCTACATTACAATGCACTGTCTCCTTGCTTGGGTTGCGCAGGGCAAGTTTCACAAACTTGTTTCACCAATTTGGCCCAAAATTTCTCCAGTTTTTTGCATGAAAATGATCCTAACTAAGCTTATGGTTTGATTTCAGGATTTCATCAGATCAAAAATTCTATTACTTGGTGATAAAGAAAGCATGAAGAACAAGACATGGTTGCCCTAAATAATCCAGGTACAATTGAGGCCCTCAAAAATTGTGGGTTGCTCAAATACTTCAGGTTATCTAGAATGAGGCAACAATTAGAACTATTTTAGTTCCTAGTTCATGCATGGGATCCAACAGATTAGGTTTTTCACATCAGGGACAAATTGGTCCCTATTATGATTGATGAAGTTTATTTTCTTACAGGGTTGTTGAGACGTGGTGGACCCATATCTCTTTCAGGTTCCTCCCATGGAGGAGAATCAGCGAGGGGCTACGTTTGACAATTCTGTCAACCAGGTACACAACCTAGCAAGGAGGGAAAGATAATCATCAAATATATTCATGATTTCTGTTTTAGAACAATCCTTTTCACCATCGCAAATCTGGCAGGCATTGTGACACTCCATCTGGTGAACAGATCACACATGTAGTATGCACTTGAGTGTCTTGAGCCAAATTTATTCAACTCGTGTAGGCAGTACTTTCTTCACTGAAAGAGAAACTGACAAAGGCAAAGAGTGATAAGACCAAGAATTTCAGCTATGGATCACTCTTAATTTCATTTACCTTAGAGAGCATTCCATTGATGCAACCCCAGCATGTAACACTAGGTGTAGGTGGTCCCAGAGATCCACGGATGAAGAGGTGGGTTGAATTGATGGCTAGACATTCTGGTCAGTCATCGATTACATTTTATATTGCATTCTTTAGTTGGCTCGATCGACAACACATTGTCATCGAGGAGCATCCATATGCAAGGATGGATTTTCATGGAGATCCAAAGTTGAGTTTACCAGTGGGCACTCAATGGGGTGTTATAGGTAAATTGTTTTTTGACCAAAATGTTTTTTTTTTTAAGTTTCTACATGTTTTTGTTATTTGATGTTTCCAAGATTAAAATAAAATCATTATCATGCATGCAGATGTTGGTACTATTCGACCTATGAGACACCAACAAGAGGCAGGTGAACTATTGCGGAGAAATGTTGGGAGAGCAGTTCTCTAGGATTTGGATTTGGCCGAGACACTGGCAGAGTTGCAATATCGTGTAGAGGGATTAACACTTGGTATTCCAGATGTCCGGATCGAGGAGTTTCCTAAGAGGCTATAGCACCATACTATTGGTGTTCTTGGCTATTGGATGCGGCTCTTGCGCATGATAGCTCATGCCGTGACCTGTTATCATGAGCATCACTAGGTCTACTTAGGATGATTTTTGCATGCATTTTGAATTTTTAGGTTAGATGACCAAACATGTCTTGGACATAACTTTTGTAAAAACTTTTAAAACATCTATTTATTTTACTTTCAGAGTTTTTATATATGGTTATATGAAATCTTATTCAACTAATGATGTGAATTGAAAATTTACTTTTACATGTGTCACAAATGCCTATTTAACACATAGTTCGCTAATGAATCAATTAATGTGTTAAAATTTTTGGAAATATGTTGATATTGTATGTACTCAAAATGTCTTTCCAAAATATGAACTCTAAGGAACATACGAAGAATTGTTGGGTTTCAGATGGTATAAACATTTGTTAGTTGCGGTACAATGAGTTGTGAGTCTAGCTTGATGATGGTTCGGTGAATGCCAAGTGAAATTGCATCAGAGAGAAGTTCGATCAACGCGCCATACTCAGCGATATTTTTCATCGAATGATTGATACAAATCCTTTGAAAACTCACTAACTCGCCACTTATAGTGAAAATGGCCCATGTTGCAGAAGATAGGTTCTGAGTATTGTGACTAGCATCATCAGCATAACCAACAAATGGTTCCAAATATTCTAACATCTGCAACAAATGCAAAGCAGATTACTTAACCACATAAAAACTCTAAAAGACACACTTTCACACACACATTCAATTAAATAATGTATAAAATTCCTTTACTACACTCAATTAAGCATAGTAACATTTGAGGTATAACCCATTTCGGGGCTGCAACAATGGAATTCCATCATAATCCACCAACTCGTAGGCACCTTTTGCAAAAACACACTTGACAATATAAGAATCCTGTTGAGTATGGAGCATGATTGTTTAGAGGTCTTTGTTTCAACCGGATGTATACCCCAGGAAGTTTATACACCCCTCCATGTAGGGGGGACTTGTCCCCCCTGTAGGGGTCTAGGGGCCAGTAGTCCCTCGGTGGGGGTTCGGGGGCAGCGCCCCCGAAGCTAAAAACAAATGTAAAATTGCCTTGTAAAAGTATAGTAATTTCTAGTCAATCTGGGCCGTTCATTAGGCAGATGATCTGATGGTAGAAATTATGTTTAGTTTAGGGTTTTTTTTTCCCTAGAAGGAAACCCCTCTCTTTGTATGAGGGCATTGTATTTGAGGCTGTGTAATAAACATGCATTCTGAGTGAGAAATAGAGAGGTGAGACTATGAGAGAAAACATAGGATATTACAACGAATTTGATGTAGGTTGTGTCTCTTCATTTTCGTTGGATAATAGAAAGGAAGGACTGGCTGTTCGGGGTGGACGTAGTCCAAACTGGGTGAACCACGTATATCTGTGTCCCTCTTGTTTTATGTGCTTTCTGTATTTATATTCCTGCAATATTTTATGTGTTCCATTGCTCTGTAATATATAATTATCTAACAACTGGTATCAGAGCCAAAGGTCTATTTGTTTGATAAACTTGCAGGAAAGAAGGGTTCCTCATTCGAGTGGGAGCAATGGCATAAGATGGTAAGTTTAGGGTCGAGAAATTTAACAGCCAAAACTTCTCACTGTGGACAAGGCAGATGAAAGCTTATTTGTATCAAAAAGATCTATACCTACCATTGGGTGGAAAAACAAAGATGTCGATGGGTATGACAAATGAAGAATGGAACCTTCTCGATATAAAGGCACTCGGAACAATACAGTTGTGCCTTGCAACGTCGGAAACCTTCAACATTTTGAAGGAAACAACTACAGAGGGTTGGATTAAGGCATTGGAGAAACTCTATGAAAAACCCTCAGCCTCAAACAAGGTATTTCTTATGAAACAGTTATTTAATATGAAGATGTTAGAAGGTGGATCTGTTGCAAACCATTTAAATGATTTTAATACTGTTACAAGTCAATTATGTTCTATAGGGGTAAACTTTGATGATGAAGTTAGAGCTCTATTATTCTTGTGCTCATTGCTAGAGAGTTGGAATGGTTAGTAATGGCCATTAGTAACTCTGATTCTAGATCTAGTACTTTAAAGTTTGATGATGTTGTTGGTGCTATCCTTAGCAAGGAAATGCGATAAAAAAGCTCTAGTGAGACATCGGGTAATTCTTTGAGTGCAGAGTCTAGGGGAAGAAAAATGGAAAGAGGAATGAGCTCAGGATATCACAGTAAATCAAGAAAAGACAAAACCAAGTCTAGATCGGGGATAGTGTGCTGGAAATGTGGAAAGAAAGGACACCTAAAGAAAGACTGTAGATCTCGGAAGGGAAAATAAGGAGATGCACAACAAGAAAACAATCATGAAGAAAATGTGACAAGTGAGTTGTTACAAGATGCTTTGATTCTTTCTTTAGAAAATATTACTGATTCCTAGGTGGTAGATTCAGGGGCCTTATTCCATGCCACACCTGATAAGAAATATTTTCATGACTATGTTCAAGGAGATTTTGGACAATTCCATTTGTGTGATGATAAACCCTGTAAAATTGTTGGAATGGGTAAGGTTCTTGTAAAACAGCAGAATGGAAACCAATGGCTACTAAAGGAGGTAAGGCATGCTCCAAATATAAAGAAAAATCTGATTTCAACAAGGCAGTTAGGCAGTGAAGGTTGTGTGACAACTTTCACAAATAAAGCTTGGAAGGTCACCACAGGAGCCCTAGTAATAGCAAAAGGTGAAAAGGTTGGTACATTGTATTTATGCAATGGTATTACTAACTCTGTTAATGCTTTAACTTCTAAAGAAGCAGATGCAGAATTATGGCATCATAGGCTCGGACACATGAGTGAAAAGGGGATGAATATTCTTCACTCAAGGAATTTGTTGCTAGGTTTGAAGAATGTTGATTTGGACTTCTATGAGAATTGCATTTATGGAAAATAGAAGAGAGTCGGATTTCTCAGAGTTGGGAAAGAAAAGAAGAGTGAAAAATTAGAGCTTGTGCATACAGTTGTATGGGGACCTCCTCAGGTATCATCTCTCAGTGGCTCTCATTATTATGTTACTTTTATTGATGATGCAACTATAAAAACTTGGATTTATTGTATTAAGAAAAAATCTGATGTATTTGATACTTTCAAGGAATGGAAAGCTTTGGTTGAGATTGAGACAGAAAATAAATTGAAGTGTCTCAGATCAGACAATGGAGGTGAATATTGCAACAAAGAGTTTGATAGGTACTATTCAGAGCAAGGAACTCATAGAGAGAAGACAGTTCTAAGAACACCACAAGAAAATGGTGTGTCAGAAAGGATGAACTAAACAATCATGGAGTGTGCAAGGTGCATGAGATTGCATGTAGGATTGCCTTTATAATTTTGGGCAGATGATATAGATACAATTGTTTATCTAATAAATAGAGGGCCTTCAAGTTCCTTGGATGGTGGTGTTCCAGAGGAAGCATGAATAGGTAAAATGGTAAACTACTCCTTTTTAAAGCTTTTTAGTTGTGAGGCCTTTGTCCATATTGATAAAGAAAATAGAACAAAACTTGAGGCAAAGTCAAAGAAATGTAACTTTATCGGATATGGTGTTAATGATTTTGGTAATCACTTATATGATTACGATAATCACAAAATCATTAGGAGCAGAGATGTAATATTCAATGAAAAGGTTTTGTATAAGAATCAATTATAGGAAAAGAAACGGGAAAAAGAAAACAAGGAATACACAGTTCTTGATGAAATCACTGAAAAATTAAAGGTGCCTAAAAATAATAATAATAATCAACAACCACAACAACAGCAACCACCACAACTGCAATAGGCACCCAAAACACCTGAAAGTGGTGTTAGAAGATCTACCAGGATAAGTAGACCCCTTGAATGATACTCTCCTTCATTATATTATTTTTTGTTTACTAATTCTGGTGAACCTGAATGTTATGTAGAAGTAATGTAGGTTGAAAGCAGGAAGAAGTGGGAGGTAGCCATGGAAGAAGAGATGGAATCCTTAAAGCATAACCAAGCTTGGGACTTAGTCAGGTTGCCTGCAGGAAAAACTACATTGAAGAATAAAGGGGTTTACAGGCTGAAGGAAGAAGATGGAGGAAAACAGAGGAACAAAGCTAGACTTGTGGTGAAGGGGTTTGCACAGAAGAAAGGTATTGATTTTGATGAAATATTTTCTCCTGTTGTTAAAATGACTTCAATCAGGACTATTGTAAGTATAGTAGTAGTTGAAGATTTGCATCTTGAGCAGTTAGATGTAAAGACAACCTTTCTCCATGGGGATTTGGAGGAAGAGATATATATGCAGCAACCACAAGGATATGAGATGAAAGGGAAGGAGAAACTAGTGTGCAAGTTGAAGAAGAGATTGTATGGCTTAAAACAGGCTCTAAGGCAGTGGTATCTAAAATTTGACAAGTTTATTTCTAAACAAGGTTATACTAGATGTCACTCCGATCATTGTGTTTATTTGAAAAACCAAAATGATGGCAGCTATATTATATTGTTATTGTATGTAGATGGCATGCTTGTTGCAGGGTCTAACATGTAGGAAATAAATGTGCTCAAAATAAAATTGGTAAATTCATTTGCAATGAAGGATTTGGGAGCTGCAAAACAAATCCTTGGTATGAGAATAACTAGAGACAAGAAAAATCGCAAATTAACATTGTCTCGGAATGAGTACATAAAAAAGGTGTTGAAAAGATTTAATATGCACAATGCAAAACCATTTAGTACACATTTTGCTAGCCATTTCAAACTTAGTAAGAAAATGTGCCCAAAGACTCAAGAAGACATGGATTATATGTCTAATGTTCCATATGCATCAGTAGTTGGAAGTTTAATGTATGCAATGGTCTGCACAAGGCCTGATATTGCACATGCAGTGGGAGTTGTAAGTAGGTACATGAACAATCTAGGAAAGGAACATTGGATGGCAGTGAAATGGATTCCCAAATATTTGAAAGGTACCATAAATCAAGCATTATGCTTTGGTGATTCAAACATTTCTCTACAGGGATATGTTGACGCAGATATGGCAGGTGATAGAGATAACAGGAGGAGCACTACAGGATATTTATTTACTTTTGGTGGAACATATTTCAGTTGGGTTTCAAAAATCCAAAGTGTTGTTGCACTTTCAACAACAGAAGCAGAGTATGTTGCTGCTACAGAGGCTAGTAAAGAAATGATTTAGTTACAAAGGTTTATGGGTGAATTGGTTAAGGAGCATGATAAGGGCACGTTATACAGTGATAGCCAAAGTGCCATTCATCTTGCAAAGAACTCAGCATTTCATTCCAGGACTAAACACATACAGCTCAAGTACCATTTCATACGATCAGTGTTGGAGATGGAGAGTTGAAGCGCTGGAAAAGATACACACTAGCTAGAATCCTGCAGATATGCTAACAAAAGTTGTAACCAGGGAGAAATCGAGAATATGCTTAGTTTCAATTGGTCTTCAAGGATGATGATGAATATGAGAAAAATCCAGGTCCAAAGAGGAGTCATTTTCCAGCAAATGAAACAACGATGGAGTTGCTACAATCATTCTCCAAGTGGAAGATTGGTGATTATGGAGCATGATTGTTTAGAGGTCTTTTTTTCAGCCAGATGTATACCCCAGGAAGTTTGTACACCCCTCCACGTGGGGTGGGGGGGGTTGCGGGGGGACTTG